>JASAMX010027551.1:0-19830 GCA_030248175.1 Microlaimidae sp. YZB2_3 | reverse complement strand
AATAGTTTTCATAATAACAAGAGCAACAAGAGCAGACTATGAACATAAAAATAGTATTTTACTAAGATCAAGTGCATACTTACACGATAGTCTTGTTCTAACTGAAAATGCAATTTAAAGAAATAAAATTTTTGAAAAGTACGAATACTTTTTTTAAGTTGTTAATAGATTAAAAATACAATCCATACAAATAGAATAAACACGTTTACGTATATTTTCGTAATTTAATTTTTACAACTCCAAAAATTTGATTAACGCAGATTCAATTTTTAATTTTTTCTTGGTGTGTATTCTTGTTAACCTGCTCGATCAAAAATTTATAATTTTATTACACTGGTAGGGAAAGTTCTGTCTGTGGTAGGCACTAAATTTTTAAAAGCTTAAAACAATTGTTTTTTATGATTTATTGTGTTTCCCAGCCTTATATTCAGCATTTTTTAGTAAAATACATTGGTTTTAAAAATGCAAAAGACAACGTTTTTATATAATATTATTATGTTTTTTATAAATGAGCGCAGTATTATCATATAAATAAAAATAAAACCAGAAACTTTATTGACGAACTTTTTTTAAATAAAAAATCTAAAAAGTTTGGAAGCCAAAGAACTTACGCACAATGCGAAAAAGCCAAAGAAGTGTCTGCAATTTGTTTAAGATGCTTTTCACCTAAGGCATTCAAATACTTGGTTTACAAAGATGCGAAATCAATTAATGCCATGGTAAGCTAATGCAACTTTCGTTATGCTCCGAATTTTTATTTTATTAAGTTTACTTTCGTCAAAATTAACTTTTTTGCTAAAATAATATAGTATTTTTTTCGCCTTTTAACGTCAATTTCATACAGACAAAGGTTTTGATTTGCCAAATATAAAAATTGAATGGGATTCATGAATAAACATATTATAATTTATTAAAGTAAACTATTGTTCTTTTTTTCACAAAAAATATAAAAGTGCACTTTTCTTTGCAATAATACAAGCGAAAAATTACACGTTCTAAAATTAATCTGCGGTTTTTGTAATTTTAATATGAAGAAACATGTTCTAAGTTTTACTAAGTTAAAAAATTTGTTAGTTTTTTTTCAGAAATGAAGTTTCTGATTTTTTAAACCAGTAACATGTTTTAGGATTTTTGATTTGATTGTTTTTTCTGGTAACGGGGTCCCGGTTTAATTCTTTAGAAATATTTTCTTATAAAATAATTGTAACCAACAATAAACATAAACATCGTTAGACCAACGAAACGTTTCGTCATTAAACAGTGTTACGTATATGGTGATTTGGATAAAAAAAAATTAGTTTGCGCGTTCTCATTTTAAAAATTTGTTTTTAATATAATCTTAATGCGTACCATCTTTAATTTAAAATAGAAATTTAATTTTTTAAATATTAATTTAGTAACTTTATAAATTAAACCGGCAAAGCGCATGCGCGTATTGTTTTTGAGTTCTTTATTGATTTTTTATCCACCTTGTTAATGAAGTCTTTTTCGGAAAATTGCATTGCAACAGTCTTGTCTCGAATCGCACCAGTTTATTTGGAATTAGAGCTTTTCTTGTGAAGTACTTAGAACTGCATCAGTAATTGGCAACGCAACGCGCAAGTTATACTCAGATTTATGAGTATTTTCTTATACAACGTGGATAATAAATTGGTTAATGATAAGTGAATTCCTTTAATGTGAAATTGTGTTCGTGTTTTGACAACAATGTAAAACAATGTGGTATTTGTACATTAGAGAAAAATACAAATAACACTAACAAAATACTACAATGTAACTTTCAACTAGATATGAGTGTACCATTTTTAACATCTCCACCACAATGAAGACAAAAGAGTAACAAAAATGTGACAAAAAAATTAAAAAAAATTCTATGATAGATAGTTGTTCATATAAAAAGGAAGATCAAATTTTATTTTTTTATTGAAAATAAAATTTACTACAAAATAAATTTAAAATCTACTTTAGTAATATTAAATAACTTGTAATTGAAAATCACCTATATGACATAATTTTGAAATTTTACATTCAAATTTTAGCTATTAAAAAAACCAAATATTTGATATTTTGTTTGTATTTGAATATTAAATGGAGCTAAAAAGTGTGAAGTGGCCTAAAACCACTATAAATCAGACAATGAATTTAAAACAAGGAGAATTTATTCATAACTCAAAAATAACAGACTTTAAAATTATTTATAATTTACATTTTTTTACTTGATAATAAATTCAGAAAAAATAGTTTTTTTTAAAAGTGTTGCAAAACGTTTTAATTGTAAATTTATGCAAATAGACAAGATTTTAGATTTTTGTTTTTCAAATATTTTCCATGTTTATGCATATAGTTATTATTTAGTAAATGTAAAAATTTTGTCTCAGTAATTTGTTTAACAAAACCAATTAGATTTACGCAATTATAAACGCACTGAAAGACGAATTTTAAAAAATCACAAAAGAAATCAACGGATATCTTTGAAGCAGATATTATACTAATAATGAAAAACAAGATTAATTTTTTGTTGCTCTATTCGTATAATGATCATATATAGCGTTTTAATTTGTTCATATTAAAAACAGAAAACATGTTTTTCTTTCGGTCAGCGCAATAGTCACTTAACCCAAAGCGAAAACGCGGCAGAAATCTGGGTCTCACAAACTCATTATTATATAGGTCCTAAGCAGAAAGCTGGTCCCTGAACGAAAATTTTATAATTTGTATATTACAGATTTCCCAAATCTATTCGTTTGTAGGTGACGGAAACTTTGCATATTAACTATAAAATTCACGTATCTTTTATTAAATTTTGGCGAAAAATAAGATTGTGATATTGCCTGCATGCGTTTATAACCATACGAACAATTCGACAACACTCTGAACCGGGAGTAAAATATGGATAGAATTTTAACAAACAAAAAAAACAACAAAACAAAAAGACGCCGCAGTAGTATACGCGTTTATTTGCTCAATTCGCATCCCTGGGCTTTGTGTTGCTCGGCTAGTGTTCTGAGGCGTCGTACTTCCTCCGCCAGTGCCGCCGTCGTGCTGACGTGTTCCCGCTTCACCTCCTCTAGCTTCTTCACTTCCGCTTCCAAGAAACCGATCCTTTCTAGTTTCCGCTTCCGGCACTTGGTGGCGGCCACTCGGTTCCGGTGGCGCTTCCGTTCCAGTTTTAGCGCTTCTTGGACGTCCATGTCGAAGCCAGACCCGGTCTGACCCGGGCCGTCCCCGGCCAAACTGCTGCCGGCGCTGACCACACTAATTTCGTCGTCGGTCACGACGCTGATGTTCGGGACGGTTTGGGCGTCCCCGTCAGTGGCTGCCCCGGCCGCCCCGGTTGCCGGGCCGGGTTGCGGGGAGTTACGCATCTTGGGCAAGAGTCGCACTGTCGACCCGGCCCGACCCGCCGACGGCCGCGGGGAAATTCGAGAACCGGACGCCCCGGCAATGGCGTCCTCCACCAGTTGCGCCGCCGGTATTGTATGGAGTTGGAACACGTTGGGTGCTCCGGACTGGGCGGGACCTGCTGGCGCGATAGCTGATTGGCTGAATGAAGATTCCGATAGGGAAGGGGGCGGGGCCGAGCGAGCCGGCGCGGCCAATGTCGTGAACTGCAGTTCCCCGGCCTCCGCTGATTGGCTGGGCGGTCGGTCCGCTAGCTCCGCCTCCCGCTTGACGTTGAAGAATCGCATGGCCGCGGAGACGCTGCCCAACTGGTTCAGGTTCAACTGGTGGTGCTGAATCGGGACGCTGACGCTGCCTCCGGCTGCAGCTGCCGCAGTCCCCTGGTGCTGAACGAAGGCCGAAGCGCCGGGAAAACCGACGGCTTGCATTATCACCGGAGGGCCGCCGGGCTTGGTGGGGGATTGGACAATGGCGAAAGTGGGACCACCGGGGCCGAGTTGAGCCGTCTGGATGCTACCGGTACCACCGGAAATCCCCGCAGCAGGGACTTGCAGGGAGTTGAGTGAGGCGGCGGATTGAGCGGCCGCCAATTGGATAGTTTCAGCACTAGCTGAGGAGCCCTTGACGCTGAGGCTGCCGCTGCCGGTTGCGGCGGTTGTTGTGATGGCAGCGGTGCTGGGTTGAGGGGAGACACCGCCGGCTGCAGTGGTGACGGCCGTGCACACGAACCCGGGACTAAGCAGATTGCTGGGGTTGAATTTGTTGGCGGCGTGGATGTGGTTCAAGGCGTCTAAAAAAACCGCAGACAAAGTTAGTGTTAAAAAAAAACAATCAAAATTTAGTACGAATGCTGAATATAGGCAAGAATATATAACACAAGAGAATGTCGGACTATACACTAAATTTTTGACCAAAAATTTTGCTAGATTCGCACATGCGCAACGTTGTGCGACATTTATTACAAAAATCATTTTCTGCTAGTTTTCCCGTGTGTTGGTTTCTGCCGTTTTCTGCCAGTTAACGCAGTGTTCGTTTTCTTGCAAAAAATTGCGACTTTTTTTGAACTCAATGCGAACTCAATGCGGTTTGTTTTGATTACGATTATAATGCCCCACTCAATTGAAATAAGTAATAGCCATTTTTAAGGTTCACCCCAATCGGGGCGTTATTTTTCTAAGATATATATGTCCATGTTATTTTTTTTAACATTTAACCCTTTTATGGCATTCTTCGGACTGTAAACTTAGCAATGATATTTCATTTAGCCCAATTTTTTAAGGTTGGGCAAAAGGATCCATTCCTTTTTAGTCAAAAAACATTGTCAAGTATAAAAATGTCCATGTTGATCTTTTAAAGAAAAAAGTACTATTTATCTAATCAAAAAAAATCTAATAAATTTTGCCAATAAGTTTTAGCCAAATTAGAGATAAAATTTTTTAACTAAAAAATCTATAGGCTACCGCTCCCCAGAGGGTCTCCCCTTTAGTGAAAACACGTTGTCCAGCATAAAAATTTCCATGCTAAATTTTTTTAAAATTTCAACCCCTCTGCTACACTTCCTGAGTTAAAAGCTTTTCAGTGATACCTCATTTAATTTAATCCGTTGGGTGGTTGAGGAGGAATTAGGGAATACATACACACCCATTACGTTTATTTATATATAGATATATTGGTTTTTGCAGTATCCATACTATCAGTTTTTTGGATTATCCTTTTTTGTTTAATCACGCAAAGTACATTGTACTGAACTTTTAGCTTTCTATTTTTTTTAATTTTCTTGAAATTTACGTTCAGTAAAACCAGCCTGTATTATATTTTTAAATTAAGCTTGAAGAAATATTTAATTATATATTATTAGTGATCCTGATGCTCTTTGAAAGTAGGAATTCCAATTAATTATTTTATTTTTAGAAAAATAATTTAGACTAAAATAATTAATTTGGTTTTCTTATTAAAATAGTTTTATGGAAAGCAAAAAAAAAAAGAAATTAGTATCCTCAAACAAAGGAAATTGAAACAAAATATTTTCAATATAATTAAAAAAATCTTTTTTCCGATATATTTTATTGAACATATGTGAGAAAATTTTCATAAGAACCAAACACAAACCACTCAAATTGTGCATATAGTCTTAAGTTACGTGTTTTTTTTAACTTGGCTTTTGTATTAAACACAGCAAGTAAAAATTGAGAACATCCATCCTGCTGTTACTACATAACGTCGTTACAGTGTCAAAATGAGTCAGAAAATTGTTATAAATACTTGTAATTGTGGCTTTTTTTTATTTTTTAACACACAGATACTATAAACCTTATGAGCCAGAGTAACATTAATTTCATAGTGATTTTGACTTTTATTGTCGTATTAAGGACGAAATAATTTGCTTACTGCTACGACTATTAAATAATTTACTTACTGGGCAAGTTTAGAAACCATTTTTAAATTTACATAATCACGTTACAAAGTCAAACAATATTTATGTTATGTTAAAAAATAAACCTGAAAATTATATTATGAAAAACCACAGATCTCGTTCGTAAAGTATTAGATAAGACCAGGGTAAGAGCCAGTAAAAAATAAAATTTATATGGCTTTCATATAATAATATTATTGGCTTAGCTTTCTTCTGCTTTATGAGACGAGTTTAAAAGTACTCTCCTGAGAGAATTATTCTATACTTTAAAAACATTATAACGTTTTTTTCTTGGCAACAAATGTTTTTTGAATAGGTATGAAAATAAACAAAACGGAAAAAAATTTTCTGGGCAACTGACCGAAAAATAGAAATTGCAGCCACATTAAAACCAATTTCTTTTTTATCATTAAATAATAATATTTTAGACCGAAAAACAATAAAAATTGTTGTGAAAATTTTTTTTTACTATACTTTTTCGGTTTTAATCAAAAAAGTTTAATAAGTTTCTGTTGTCGTTTTTTGGTTTTGCATAATTGCATACTGATAAAAATTTGCATACTGTAGTGCATAATGCATAAAAATTGGCATACTGCATAATGCATAAAGATTTGCATATACTTACCCACAAATCCGCGCGCGTATTGTTCCTGCTGTGCGGTGACGTTTTTCGGGAAAAGAAACTGAGTTGGAGTCGGGGTACTCACAACTGCCACACCTGAAGTTAAAAAATATACAAGCCTTGAAAAATGCTCCAAGAATATAAGCAGAAAAAAGGGGCGATTTTTCCCCAGGCGTTTGTATGTTACGATAAAAAATATGTGGGCAAGTCTGTGATGAACATATAAGGATCACAGGAAACTTACTCACAACTGCCACACACGAAGTGAAAAATTCGCTTTGCTTAAGTCAGAACAATTTGCTAAAATTTGCTACAAAAATAAATTGCTGAGAATAAGAAAAAGATTGCATAAGAATAAGAAAAAAAATCGCTAATAAAAATCGTAATAAAAAACAAAAAAAGCAAGGTAAAAATTGGACCACCAGTAACCTTAGGATAAGCAATGGTAAATAAAATTTTCTTTTATATTTTATGGAGTTAATGGTTGAATTATATCTGGCTGACGCTGAAAATTAGAATGCAGATATGAGGGGACCAATTAAAATTGTGCGGTAATGACGTGTTTTTTTTTAAAAACAAATAAGAACGCAGAATTTTTTTAACTTCACGTTTTAACAAAATACACAAAAATTAACCAACTTTAGCCTCTAAAAAATTTGCATTTAAGTTACAAATTAAGTAATTTGATAAATAATTATTAAAATAAAGGTTTTAATCTTTGTTATTAATCCGCTTTAGTGAAAAATTTTGATTGTGTTTGTTGTTAAATAGTCGATTCAATACTGCAAATATTGCGGTCAGCTAGATTCTATTTGCCTATAGTTATAGGACTGAAAATAATGGAAGACAAAAAATACTATAAGAACATTTGATCAAAATTTTTTTTTTGCGTAATCGCGAAAGTTTAGGTTAATTTAATCCAAACATCTTTTCTATTTATTAAGCTGGTTTACACTAGTGAAGTTCCTACCCTTCAAAATTATGCTCCACAGCTCCGGCGATAAAGGGGAGATAGCCCCAGAGTTCCGCTCGTTAAATGAGCGATTCCAAGGTTATTTAAGGTTGAGATATGTCTTAGGTGATTTGTTTAGCCTTTTTTGAACTATTTTTATTGTTTTTAATAAGTTTTTTTTTTCAAAATTTAGTTTACAAAAAAATATTGAAAAAATGATATCTATTGTATTACATTAAAATTATTCATAAAATTAGTAAAAAATTAGGGCGGAGCTCCGCAGTTACGGCGGTAGCTGCGGAGCTTCGAAAACCGTAGCACATCACATCGTTCCTGGAGAACATCATTAGTTTACACTTTTAGAGTCTCCGAGGAAAAAATTTTAAAAAAAAACCGATTTTTCTATAAAACTTTTAATTTAAATCAGGCGAAATATTATTAGTTTTGGCGCCTGCGATGATTGCGCGCGTTGTGGATGATGGCTGATGGATAGATCGTTTGTGCTTCTGTTGGTTTTGCTGGCTAGTGGTGGCGATGTGGTTTTGTGTTCTCGCTGCTTAATTGGCGCTTTTTCGGCGCTGATTTTGCGCGCAGTTGTGGATGACTGCGCTGATGGATAGATCGTTATGTCGCTATCTAGTCATCGCGTTCATTGCTAACTATGCGCTAGCAATTGACCGACCGTGCGCGGAAGTTAGGCTCCATTTAAGTCGTTACAAGTTAAATTTCGAAATATTTTCTCAAAAAAAAAAAAATCTAAAATTTACATTAAAATAATTATGTTTACTTTTCAAAACACAAAAATAAAAACAAGTATATACAAAGCATGTAAATTTTCCACTGTGGTGAATAAAAATGGCATATCTTAAGCGCAGAAAAGCACTGGAATTATTACACTGCACAAGGCGGCTTATGAGCGGGTCAGGAAATAAACTGTGTTTTAAACAAGGGACTTTTTTAGGTTTCTCAAAAACTGTTCGTGGTTTGTATACACGTATATGTCAGCTAAAGCCAAAGTAATTCCTGTTTGAAACGCAAAAAAACTATAGCATAACTTTTTAGCACTTTGTATTGTAATTAAAGAGAAAATTTTTTATGGGCAATTTTGATGTTTGTTTTAAATTAATTGAAATTATATAAGAAGTGCTTATTTTTTATTAAAAAGTCGGTTTTTATTTACTTTGTGTTAATGTGGATTATTGTTGATTTAAAAAAAAGATGTATAACCTAATTTTTAATGTGTTGGAATTAAGCTGAACATTTCTCACGTTTGTGATTTTTGGACAATTTAAATTAAAAAAAACAAATTATTATTTTGCATTTTATATCAAGAAAAACAAAACAGTTAATAAAATATAGCTGCTTGCCAAATGATTGACTGACAGCTAAGAATTGTAAAAGCCTAACCTTCGAAATCCGTCTCACATTTTGCGCTCATTGATTTCAAACGCATTAAAATATTTAAAAATTCAAAAATATGCAGAGTAAAAATATTTTAACACTGTTCCGAAATTGAAACATCAATTCTGATTAAGAATGAGAAAAAAAATAACACAGTTTTACAAATGTTGAACTATTTCAAAAAATACACTGACTCACACGAAGGGTCAATTGGTGAAAGCTAAATAAAAACGTTTAGCGCTTCTTGTTACGCGGAAAATTTTCTAAAAGTAACGAAATGAATCAGCAAAAAACACGAAATTATTAAGCATTTTAATGGCCGCGCCACCTCACCATTAGCCCGAGCAACGATAGTTTAAGAAAAACGAAATGTGTCCATGGCATGAATCAGAGGAATGCTCTCTCACCCCAGTCCAGTCCCTGGCGTTGTAAACAACGGGCTATTAATCTTGAGCCCACTTTCATCAGCGAACGGTATTAAAAGAGGATTTTTAACACTTTCGACGCTGTAGTGGCTATAAAAACCAGCGGGTTTCAACGGTTTTTTTATTGGAAGAAATATAAAAAAAACTTGCGCGCGATTGAAACGGCCCATTGATACGATTCTTGAAAGCTAATTGATGTTTCAATTTCGATCGTTTATGAAAAAAAACTTTTATTTTAAACTAACGAGCGTTTATTCCAAGTAATTTTGAATACTTTTATTACTTGTAATTGTCAAAAGGAGAAAAATGTATTCAGGTTATGATATTCTGAGTAAAGTAATACAGTTGTTAATACCAAAATAAGATTTTTTTAAAAATATTTTCCTGGAAACAACCTCTATTGTATGCTTTTTTATGAAAAAAAAACTTTCTAAAACTAGTGGAGAAGTAAAAAAGGATGTACAATAAAATTTACTTGAAGTGCTTATAGTTTGCCAATGGCAGGGTTGATTTATACAGTTGTTACAACTAGACAATAATAAAACGTAGATATAAATTGATTTTTTTTATGGCAAGATCTAATCAATCAAATTTTTTCTCTTCGTATTAAGTGCAAGTTAACTTATGATAATAAACTTTTATTCAATTATGAAATAATTATTTGATGTTTTAAGCGTTTTTAGCGGCTTATGAATTAGTTATAAGACTATCAATCTTTTTTGAAAGATAAAAAAACCCTGGGCCATTGGGCAAACCACCAACCTTGCGTCAAAAACCGCAACTTTGATAAAAATTTATTTTTTAGATTTATGTGATGTTTTTAAGTGTTTTTAGAGGCTTACTATTTATTTATATTTAATACCAAATATTAAATTAACTTTATTTAATACTATTATAGAATTATTACACTTTATTTAGGAAAAATAAAAAAGCCCAGAGCTGTTGAGCCAAAACCCACCTTGCGTCAAAAACCGCTCCAATTCCGGCGAGGGCAGCTGGAGAAATTTAATAATATCCGGAGTTTCCAGCGTCTTTTTGGCGCTCTCCGGGCTGGTGAAATCTAACGTCAGTGATTTTTTCAAGTCCTTAATCTCCGCCGGACCCACCCCGTTGTTCAGCCGGGGGCGCTTGGGTTGCGGTGGATTGCCGCTGCCAGCGGCTGCCGGCTGGCTACCGCTGGTGGGTTGAGACGCGCTGCGGTTGCTCGTGGACTCGGCGCTCATGCTGAGCAATTTGACCGTCGGGGTACTGCCTTGGCTGGCTTTCAAATTATCGAGATGATTACGTTGGCTGGCGGGGGTGGCGATATGGTCCTCGTACAGAGAGCAGTAGTCCATTGTTTGTAAATAAGTCATCGGCAGGGCGCGGGCCTTTTCCTTCGGCTCGCCAGGTCGCTTAAAACAACAACATTTGAAATTCGGCCGGAATATAAAGTATGAGTCAGTGGATGTCTCATCGTGCTCGACCCTTTCATTTATATACCGAAAGACCGGCGGAGTGTGTATACGCGCGCGGGAGAACTCCTCTCTGCCAGTGGTGGGTAGGGAAAAACAACGTAAGAATCTCACTTACTACACAGATATCTCTGACGTTTCTAAAAGGCCCTTCTAATGCCGTCTATCTCGCGCTTTGGCTCTTTCCCCTGCACTCTCTCTGTGTTGTGTGTGTGTGTGTGTGTGTGTATAAGAGTGGAGCGCGCGCGTATTATGTGACACAACACAAGGCGAGCGCACATTGCGTCGTTTACTAAGACATAATAAGGCACAATCAGCGCAAAATCAACATGACTGTGACTTATTCTGACACGTTAACTACGATCGGATATAACACCACCCGGAGTGCGCTGCCGGGGCAGCGGCTCTATGGATTTTTTCGCGCATATGGACTGTAATTACAGCAAAATAAGTCACTCATTACAAAATACACGGGATTGCGACTCGTTTTATAGTTTATACTGTGCATTTTTAAAGCTAAAACGAGTCACAGTCGCGTGTATTTTATACGCATCGCGGCGCATTCTGGCGTTGTAACGTCGATAATATCGTCGTCACTACGGCAAAATGAGCCGCTGTCACTATAAAATACACGTGACTGTGACTTATTCTGTACTTAATAAGGTTCTGTTTTAAATTTAAAATTAGTGACAGACACAGATATTTTATACGAACTGTAGCTCATTTCGTCGTTGTAACGTCGATAATATCAACAGTCGGCGCCCACGCGGGTTCGAGAGGGGTTGGGTAGTCATCGATTTGGCCGACGCTGATTGGTCGATCCGCCTGACTCATCGATCAAAACTGCAATAACAATCGATAATTGTTTTTTTTTGCGCCAGCGCTGACGCACGTTGATGTCAGTTTCTTACGCCGACTACACACTGCTCTCTTTAACCGTTTTGAGTTAAAACCTGTTTGAAAAAATAAAATTTCCTACATAACTAAAATTAGCACTATAAAAATTTCGTACAGTATTCCAAATCTGCTTATAATTTATAATTATTATAAAATGAAAACCGGTGTAAATACTAAATAAGTTTAAACAAGGGAAATTCCTTCATATTCCGGTTTGGTCGACCTGAGCATCTTTGCCATTCTCTCTACGGTACTCAGATGTAAACAAACTTTAAAAACTTGTTTTCAACTTTTACGAAATGGGACTTTCAACTTTTACGAAATTAGAAATACTAAATTTTGTGTGTTAGAAAAATAATCAATTCATAAAAAAATTCAGGGTCCGGTCGACTAAAGCAACTAATCCAACGTTTCCATTAATTTGGAGTTTGGACTCAATTATTTCATAATTTCATGTACTATCATTATATTATTTTTACATTATATTAATTTCATGTACTATCTATGTATGCGTTGAAATAAACATTTCATTTCGATTAAATTCAAGAAATATATAAAATTAAAGATCTTTTTTGATAAGCATATATAAAAAATCAACTTATTTGCCGGTTTAGCAAAGGTTAATTGCGCTTAAACAAACACACTACATCGAAAATCACAAAAAAATATGTCAGTATTTTAGTCCTGAGTCTTTAAACAAAACTTCTAAGACTCACAATAAAAAAATTAAAAATTTAAATCGAGATTTTAACGCGTACATCAAAATTAAATTTTAAGAATATCTGCAGAATATTTTTATTAAAAAAAATTACATTCACTAAAAACAAATTTGAGAAAATGGTCATAAATTGTGTAGTATTAGAGTAACTTTATAATCCAAATATCCTTTTATCTTTTTTTACGAACCACCCAATGATGGTTTTAAAATATTATGTTTTATGCATTCTTATTTGTGTTTTGTAATTTATTTATAATCAAGCAAAAAATAAGAAAATAAGAACATTTAAAAGTATCATTTGTACCTTTTAAAAGCAAAAGATATTGGTTTTTGTAGATGCTTCTATAATATTTAAGTTATGCCTGAATTTGAAAGCAAAAATTAATTTTAAGCTGTTTTTTTACAGTCTGTTATTGTTTAATAAAAATAATTTTTACAGATTATTCTAAATTGTTATCCTAAATCAGATATCCAATGATATCTCATTTAGGTCAATCTTTTTTGTAGTTAAGAAGGAAGGTCCATCCCAACTTAAAATGTTCATGTTAATTTTTTCCAAAAAACATGATACGCTGGGCTTCGATTTACTAATATCTATTGGTAATAAATAGCAATGAAAATAGCAACAATTGACAATATAAATAAATTTAACTTTTAACGTTTACGAGGCCCCGAGGCCCCTCTGGTGAAATTTTGTTGTCCAGATTAAAAATGTCCATGTTAAACATTTTAAACATTTAACCCTTTTATGACATTCCTCAAATTGCAAGCTTTGCAATGATACCTCATTTAACCTAATTTTTTCTGCGGTTGGGGAGAAGGGTCCGTCCCCCTTTTGGTGAAAATGTGTTGTCCAGTATAAGGATGTTCATGTTCATCTTTCCAAAAAAAGATAATATTCTGGCTTTTAATTGACTAGTTCTTTAACCAATAAGTTTAAACCAATTCAACGACAAAAAATTTTTCAACTTGCAAAGTCAATAGGGCCTCTGTGCATTGTGCAAATGGGTTGTCCAGCCTAAGAATGTCCATGGAATTTGTTTTAATTTCAACACCTTTATGACATTCCCCGACCTGTAAGCTTTGCAATGATATCTCATTTAGCTCAATCGTTTTTCTGGTTGGCGAGGTAGGTCGTTTCCCTTTTTAGTGAAAAAACGTTGTCCAGTATTAAGATGTCTATGTTAATCTTACCAAAAAAACATTACATTCTGGTTTTACATTGGCTACTTACTCATATCAATTAGTTGGAACCAATTCAGAGACAAAAATTTTCAATTTCCAAAGTCCATAGGTTCCCCCTTTTGTGAAAATGTGTTGACCAGGCTAATTATGTCCATGCAAAATTTTTCTAAATTTGAACCTTTTTATGACATTCCCCGGATATTAGGCTTTGCAATGATATCTCATTTAGCCCAATCCGTTTTGTTGTTGGGGAGCAAGGTCATTCCCTTCTTTAGTAAAAAAAATCGTTGTCCAGTATAAAGATGTCCATGTTCATTTTTTCCAAAAAGCATGATATTCTGGCTTTACATTGGCTAATTACTCTTACCAATAAGTTTAAGCCAATTCCTGGACAAAATTTTTTTTTAACTTCCAAAATCCATAGGTTCCCCCTTTGCTGAAAACGCGTTGTCCAGTATAGAAATGTCCATGTAAGTTGTTTCAAAATTTTAACCCCCTTACAACATTCCTTGGGGTATAAGCTTTCCAACAATACCTCATTCACCTTAATTCGTTGGGTGGTTAGGGAGGAGTTAGGGAACACACAGACAGACAGATAGACCGACAGACAAACACACAGACACAGAGACACACAGACACACACACACACACACACACACACACACACACACACACACACACACACACACACACACACACACACACACACACACACACACACACACACACACACACACACACACACACACACACACACACACACACACACACACACACACACACACACACACACACACACACACACACACACACTCACATTACGTCTATTTATATAAAGATTAATTGTTATTTAAACCAATAATACGTTTTATCCGTGTGTTTGTTCAAAATTATTGTTAAGCTTACGTACAACCTACTGTTTTTTTGCTGAAGAACAATTTTTACGCTTAGTACAAGTATTGCTTTTTTGCTCAGAAACATTTTTTTTCAAAGCTACTGAACAAACAAACAAAAACACAAACAAACAAACGCCTACGTCTTTTTGGAGGTGCTTTCTTGCAACCATTGAAAAAGACGATGAAAGTATAGATTTTTACGTGTGTTTTTATGTATACATTAGTGATGTTCCACGGGGATTTGAGCTCCGAATCTTTGGAGCTGAGCTTCGCTTTTAAGAGGTCCGAAGCAATTCCGGAGATAGGGAGCTTTGGACTTTGAAGCTTTGCCCTTTTTCTTCTACTAATTTTATCAATAATTAAATGCATGATAGCATAGATTATTTTGCAAAATTAATTTTTTTCAAAACTTGTTTAAAACAACAAAAATTGTCCTACAAATACAGATGGAGTAGTTTAAAATGCATTTCAGTCTTAAATAAACTTCATATCGCTCATTTACTCCGAAACTTCGGGCCTCCGCAGCTCCCTCCGTTTTATATGACCGGAATTCCGGAGTATAATATTGCCGGTTAGAAACATCACCCCCAGTATATGCGGATTGTGAGGACCCGTGAATATATTGGCCTGAAATATTTGACTAAGAATTTTTGAAACAGGTACTGTATACGCGGTCTTCAAAACCAAAAACCGTGAGCATAGATAGCATAGCTTAGCTTGGAGCCATAAAATTTTTAGAAACTAGATTAACACAATTGGTTTTAGAATAGGTTTAACCTTAGGTTTACTTAAAGGTGTTAGCGATTTGAAATGTTGGGCTCAGCTAAGTTTTTTAATTCCGGCTTTATTGTCCAGCGGTTCTATGTTGCCCAAATCCTAAAGGCTGGTTCATACTTATGACAAAACGTCGTCCAAAGGACAATTTTAGAAAAGCCAAAACGTCCTATGGACTTTTTCCTTTAGAAGAAGTGTGAACGCTACTTCGAATTTGTTCTTTAGACAAAGTCCAAAGGACAAAATCCAAAAACGAAAAGAACAAAGGACAACAAAGTATGAACACGTTGTCCTTTGGATTTTGGCCTTTGGACTTTGTCCTTTGCACAAAGTCCAAAGGACGTTTTTACGCTGTATTTGTCCTTTGGACAAAGTCCAAAGGATTGGACGTTTTGTCATAAGTATGAACCAGACTTAAAACGTTACAGAATCGTCTTTACTATGACACAATGAGTCAAAAGCGTAACAAAATACTCTTAACTGTGACTTTTTTTCATTCTTTAACACATACAAATAGCATAAACAATATGAGTCACTGTCACGTTAATTTTATACTGGTTGTGACTCTTTGTGTCAGACTAACGACGAAACGCAAACGGCTTGGTCTTACTTGGATTGCGGCGATGTCATTCCTTGTAAAAAAAGCAGCCAAAGGCGATTTCCAATTTAGAGGAAGTATCCGAGAGGTGTCTGGGACGTTGTAATAATCAGAAAGTGTTAAACCGAAGTATTTTTGACAATCCATGGTACTTTATTTGTCGAACTGCAAGCTTTTTGTATACGAATTAATGACGAGTCAGTTTATTTATCGTATTTTGCGAATAATTTACTTACAAGGCGCCAAATTATTCTAGCGAAAATCTTGCCGTTCATTTTAAAACTTTTTTGCAATTTCATAGATCTGCGTGTTTGCAAAGTTATTGATAATTTGCCACGAAAAACCTAAAAAACTTATTAGCCCATATAGTCATTAGTTTATTGTAATAGCTTTATTTAGTTTCAATTCCACACATTCAACCATGATGCGTACAAAGTGATAGTATATATATATATATATATATATATATATATATATATATATATATATATATATATATATATATATATATATATATATATATATATATATATATATTGTTTTTTATTGATTTTACCTGATTTTTAAAACATTACAATAGTTAAACAGTTAAGCAGAAATCAACCTTTGTTCAAAATGCCAAAAAGTAATAATGCTTAGGCAATTTTCGGCTGTTAGGTATTTTACCTTTGGAATTTTTACCTTTTGATTTTAGGCATTAAATAAAGAATGGCAAAAACTGTCATTTCTGATTTTAATAGGCCCTGCCTTTAAAAATATGTTTGACCGTATTTTGGAATGTCCGCACACATAAACGCTTCCTACTTTTAAACATATTGCAGTTTTAAGGTCTTTCTTGTGGTACAAATATTCTCACATATTGTATCAATAAAATACCACATATAGATGAAACAAAAAATAAACATGGGTGACTTTTACTGGTTGATTAAGTAAAATTATATCTAAATAAGGTTGTATTAAATCTATTAAAGGATTTTTACTTAAAAATAATTAATTTATCAATTTTTTTAGACATAAGGGGCTGGTCCACTAAACGCGTGCTGATTAGGTGCTAAGTTAGCACGTGTTTACCACTCTTGATAATGTTTTAATTTTGGTGTTTTTTCTCACGATATGCTATGGGAATTTTTTTAAATGGGATAAATTAATATTTACACAATTTTATGCATATTAGTTTTTAATAAAAGCTAATAAAGCCTTAACCCCTAGTTATGAGTTTTTCTAACTCTTAACTAGGGGTTATTAGTTTATTAGCTTGTGTTTATAACAAATTTTCATAAAATTTATAAAATATGAATTTATGACATGCTGACCGAGAGTTTAATAAGGTTTTTTGAGAAGAAATCTAGAAATTAAAACATTATAAAGAGTTTTAAACAACGTGCTAACATAGCACCTAGTCAGCACGCGTTTGGTGGACCGGCCCAAGATGACCACTTAATATTGTACTGTAATGACGTTCTTTTTAAATAATTTAGAACTTATTTTTTTAAATATCGCTTTTTCATAAAATACACAAAAATCAGTAAACCTTAGCCGTTGAAAAAAATTGGAAATTCCGTTTCAAATTTTAATTTGATAAATGATTAATAAATTATGGATTTATAATGTTAAAATATTAAACGGTTTTTGCTCCAAATTTAAGTTGTTTTGTTGTTAAATAGCAGATTCAATAATGCAATAGTCATCGAAGCCCAAGAACTTTAAATATTTTACCTTAGGTAAAAAATTAAAACCGTTTATTAAGTTTGTTTGTTCCTGTTAAAATAAAAGTTAGTTAATTCACAATTAGGGTAACCGACTTAATTTCGGCCACCTTTTTTTGAATAAGTTTTTTCTGGTTATTCCAATCGACCCAAAATTTGGTCTAAAAATCAAACGAGAACTATTTTTTATATTCCAGTGCAAAATTTTAAAATTTCTGTTACACTGAAAGATTAGTAGAGGTTTAAAGTTTTTTTTATAGTGGCCAAAATTAAGGCGCGAGCCATTAATTTTGTCCATCTAAAAAAACTGGCTATAACTATTGCCAAACTGAGCAATAAAAATTTTTAGAGCTAGCAAATTTATCCTTAGGTATTGTTCTTGTTACATATAACTTAATTTTTCTCGTTTGCAAACTTTAATAATTGTTAGCAAGACTTTAAACAATTATGTCAAAACCCTAAAAAGCAAGTTTTAATAACCTGTCTTTTTTGTTAAATTTTTTTGGCTTAAAAAACGTCAAAAAAAGTCAAACAAGCAAAAAATTTCTTTATAAATACGGTAGTATGATGATATTTAAAAACAGTAAAAAACGGCAGGTTCTTTCACCTAAACTTTATGGTGACCGAAATGAACGGAATTTTATAATGCGCAGTTAGTTAAACGCGTGCAAAGTGATTTTGAAAAAAAATATCAAAACATGAAAATTAACAACTTTGAGCCTTAAATAGAAGGCATTTTAAGATTATATTGTGTTTAGTTCTAAATTTGACGCAGTTCAAACACAAAGCAAAAATTAAAAAAAAAACAACAAAAAATTCACTTTTTGTGTTTTAAAAATAAGCCAATTTTTTACACCCTAAATTGATGGCCGAAATTAAAGCCTGGCCGAAATTAAGTCAGATACGCTATTTCACATAAAAATTTTTTGCAATTTTGTATTTTCTATGTAGAAAAGTGCGACAAAAAGTGTTTAGGGGTAATAATTTACTTTTTATATGTACCGTAATTTAATTAGTAAGAGAGAAAGAATTAAATTACACCCTTTTTATACAGAGACTTCGCTATAGAATTTGTTCTGTATAAATGGCGAGAAAACGAAAATGTTTTTTATTTTAATTGATTTTTTTATAATAAACCAAAATAAATATATTTTTTTGTTTACTGATTGTTTTGACGTGTTTTGTTATCGTTATACTCAGTTTTTTTTAATTTCACCTGTCATTAAATCTTTCATCTGTAATTAAAACAATAATGCGCGTTTTTTTGCCTGTGTGTTTAACTTTTAGTTAAACTTTTTCTAATTATTATACATTTTGCTCTAATAGTCTCTTAAAATATCACGATTATTTTTTATTTTTTAGCTTTTACAATTATTTCAAATAAATAGATATTATTGCGAAAAACAAAAAAAACTATATGGGAAAATTACATATGACAGACCTCCTTGTAATAATGTAACATGAGAAGCAGAAGACTAAATTGAGCGGATAGGATCTATAAAACAACGACAGCATCTACAAAAATCCTCTGCATTGGCAACAATAAATTAAACTTTACATGGAACGAAGGATTTGTACATGATATCTGAGTATAGTTCAGACTCTTGGCTATCCGCTAAAACGTTTAAAAATTGTTTAAGTGATGTCATCACTGGAGGATTAATAGAGGGGAAAATTCATCACAAAAAATAAAACTTTTTAGTAATAAAAGATAAAGAAAACGCTATTTGAAATAGCACCGTTAGCACAAACCTTTGTGTATATTTTGCTTACATTTTTAGGGAAATATACCGAAAGGTACCGAAAGCTTTGCTGAATTTCCTCAATGACATGTTGAATGCGCGCAAAACTTTTTGTGGTTTAAAAAATTTTTCACAAGTCATTATTACTTTTTAAAACGTCACATAATTCTAAAAACACGATAGACAAATGATACAACAAAAGCGTGCGTAGTTTTTTTTAGGACTGTTCTATATTGTAACTATATAAAATATTTTTTTGGGGAAAATCCAGCCTCCCCCCCCCAAAAAAAAATTAGGTGGCTGAAAGAGGTAAACTTTTTTATTTCTGAAACCGTTTCGTCAAAACTTCAAAAATGAATTAATTTATATACTATGATGTCCTTTGATTTCACAGCTTTTTAAATAAATCTTTGAGCTTAAAAATAACAAGCCCTCGAAAATAAAGTAAAACTTGGATGCGTTGTAGGCTATTTTAATAGCGAACGCATTTAGTATTTAAAATTAATAAAAAATGGAGTTGATTTTAAAAAAACAATTAATTTATTTTTGGTACTAAAAGAAAAAATTCATCCAAAAGAATTGTTATGAAATCATTACAAATTCAAAAGATAAACTTTGAAATATAAAAAATTCCAATACTCAAAT
>JASAMX010027550.1:0-30390 GCA_030248175.1 Microlaimidae sp. YZB2_3 | reverse complement strand
TTTAAATATTGTCAAAAACTTACTTTACTTTTTACTACATGAACTCAAGTTGAGTTGACCAACAAAAAATAAACACTAATCTAACCTTTTTTATATTTGATATTTTTGATAAAGCATAATATTGAAATATTTAACGTTAAAAAACATTTAAACATTTTAAACTAAAAAGGCAAAAATGTTTTAAGTTTCGTGTTCTTCTTCTCGGGGCAAAAGTAGAGAAACCCTGACTCTGGGTTTTTTCATATGAGTTTTTTTGGGGGGAACAAAGGGGTCCACCACCCCCTAGAAAAGTAAAGTAAGTTTTTGACAATATTTAAATTAAAATAAACGTTTTTTAATTTTGTTACTTAAGAATCTCTTCAAATTTTATAAAATTAAAAAACTATATACAAAACAGTAAGGTATAATCCCCGGCAATAGTCACTTAAAGATTAAATACGAAAATAACGAAATTAAACTTAAATGTATTTGTTCATTAAAAATGTGAAAGTTTTTTCATTTTTAATTGTTAAAGTCAGTTTTGTCCATGTTTTAATTACCCAAAGAAATTTCATTGAATGCATACATGAGCAAAGGGGGGGGGGGAGTGAGGTAGGGTGAAGCATACATGGGCAAGTTGGTCCGGAGTGGATGGGGGGGTTAAACCCCAAATCAGGGGGGGGGTAAAATCCGAGAAACGCAAAATACCCAAATCGTTTTTCGATTTTGAAGGAAAAATTGGTAAAAAACGCTAATTTTAGGTCAAAAAAGCCCTTTTTGTAGCATTTTTGAGCTTTTTATTGCTTAAAACATTCATTTTGACCTCAAAACTTAAGTTTGGAGGCAGTTAGAAGTCATTTTAAAGACATTTTTTTCTTCATTTTTCCTAAATCGGGGGGAGGGGGTTAACCTTTTCTCCCCCCACTTCTGAGTGGGGGAGGTTAAACCCCCAACCCCTCCCCGTGCCCATGTATTGGGTGAAGTCAACCCCCCTAGCCTCGAAATTTCGAGAAAATTTTTCATTTAAGGCGCTAAAATACACTAGAAACATTAATTCCAGATGATTTTTATTACAAAATTTAAGGTTTTTTTTATCCCTTTACATTTAAAACAGGTGTTTAAAACGTTAATAAAAGGTTAATAATGTTTATAGTAGTTTGATGTAACATATTTGCCTAACTATTGCACGGCATAATCGATTTGAAATCGAAAAACTAAGACAACGTGTGAATTTAAACCACCCGAAAAGCGGGGGAAATTTGGTTTTTTGACTGTTAATATGCTTTTGGAAGGCATCAGAAAAGTTTCTGTATTAATATTAAAGAAAAAAAATTTTTCTCTTCCAAAATTAAAAAAAAAACGTACAAAAAATCCCTCTTACAAAAAAATCCTGTTTCACCGGATTTCGGCTGGGGGGGCTACCCCCCCTGGGCACGCCACTGGTCCAGCGTGGTCATACCAAGATCACAAAACAAAGTAATACAAATTTAGAAGAGGATACTATATAATTAATGGGGTGCTGAGCGAAGCGAAGCGCGAGAAAATTTTTAAAAAATGGCCGTTCTAGACTTTCAAATTTTTATTATTTGGCGACCCTAAAGGGAGGGTCTAACCCAAAATTTTTGCCTTTGCCGATCCAAAAAGCCCCCCTGGCTACGCCCGTGACCCCGGGTCGACCCACCATAAAAAGCTAGAGGCGGTACGGTAGGAACTCCCCCCGGACCCCTCCTAGCTTTCAAAGGACCATTTACACGAAGTAACTACCCCCTAGCTTGCCGGTCCATGCTCATGTATGCTTAAATGAGTCATTACTTTTAACTATTTTCACTCATTATTTTTAACGTTAATACATTGAATTGATTAAAAAAATTAATTTATAAACTATAAGTGGCAATAAGGTATATTATTTTTATGATTTTTTTTTACCATACTAATCGTATGTTTATGTAAAAATTTTAAAATAAAAAAAACTTCTTTAATTTCGTCCATGTAAAACTGTTTAAAGATTTCAAACAAATAAATTCAAAAAATTAAACCAGAAAAAAGTTTTAAAAAAAAACATATATACAGCTACAGGCTCCACCTAATATTTCGATAATCGTAAAGTCAAAAATTTAAGAATTAATAAAAATTTTATAATTAAACAAAAATTAAGTTGTTTTTAACTTTTGAAATTGATTCTTCTCACAATTGTTAGTTTCACATTGCCATAATGTGTTTTATATTCCCATATTAAATCACAATTAGTGGGGTTTGGCTGACACTGAGAAAACTGATAGAAAATAGCAGAAACTGTAAGAAAATCGATCAAAGAAGATGTGGACGCCATTCACCAATCTGACATTCCGCAAGACCAAAAATTTACACCCGGCCTCGCCATCATTCAGGTGAACGTTAAATTGCCTAATCTTTTTTCTTCTCTGCACCCTCATTGCGGTGAATTAAAGCAATAGGTAGGCCGTGGGTGGCTCCTTGGGTTTTGCATACATGGGCGGGCACGGAAAGGGAAGGGGAGAAATTTTAGGAGGGGGAAGGAAAGTTATATACACAAATCAACGAAATATAATTGTTTGTTTTGCTTGCTGTGTATAACTTATTGTTTATTAAAATTATTGTACTTTTTTTCAATAACATTAGGCAAAATAAATAGCAAGAAATATACATATTATGGAACTTGCCCGCTAAGCAAAGCGGAGCGGAAATTTTTTTTTGCTTTTTGGGGGTCAATTGTGGTGGCAAAACTATTTTATAGTTGGGCGCTAAGCGATTAGCGAGGCGCTAGAAAATTTTGAGTTTTTAGCCTCTGAAAACCCCCAAATTTTACCATCGGGCGTCCATTTCGGGGGGGGGGGCGTCCCCCCACGCCCAACCACTTTCCTTATTTTTTCCTCCGTCGAACCGTTTCGGGGGGGGGGGCGGCCGCGCCCCTCCCCTGCCCCCCTAATTGCCCCGTACCTGGGTAAAATGCGTTTTTCAGATTTTGACCACTTCCCTCAAATTCCGGGTTAACGTTAACCCGTTAATGGTGTTGTTTAGAAAGCTTAAGCTTATACCATTTTTCTTTGGTTTTTTTAGGCTATTTGGTGTGTATTAAGCCCATACAATACCTTTCTAATTATCATTTTATATTATTATTAGACAATAGTATTAAGTTTGAAATATTTCATACATATCCGGTCGGGAACCGGTTCCGGTCCGGCCGGATCTCCCATTGGATCCGGTCCGGCCGGATCCAAAATCACGGATCCGGTCGGGCCCTAACCCTAATCAGTGATATTTTTTGTTATTATGACCTTAACTATACTCATCCATGCGCCAAATTTAAAGACGTCAGAAAATAGATAATAGTTTGCCATAAACAATTTCATCGACAGATTAATTTTGAAGATCAGACAAAATTGCATAAAATTTAGGTAAAAAAACAAAATTATAATCTAATATGTTCACGCGATCACCAGTGGACGAATTTTAAGCAATTTTTTAAAAAAATGTCGCCTCCGGCGGCTGCGGGGCCACCCCCCAGACCCCAGTTGCTGGCGCCGCTACGCGACGCAGGCGGTGGCGCTTCGCGCCGCTTCAGTGACAATTTTTTCTGCTCCCCAGACTGCGCCTTGAAACTTTTTTCGCTCTATTTTCACATTTTCGTAAAATAGGTAATAAAATTAAAATAAAAATACGTAAAACGGACGTCGGAAAAAGCGATCATCGGAATTTTTTTGATCATCATCGGAATTTTGATCATCGGAAAAAGCGGTCGCAGTCCGATTTGGTCACCGAAAAAGTGATTGGATACGTTTTTTTAGGACCCAGTTCACTTTCTCATGATTAAAACGGACCAGTCCGAAAAGCACCTAGTTCAAAAGTTTTATGAATCGCACGGGTAGCTAGGCTAGACTCGACTCGACCTGTGCTAAATTACTGATTTAAAAATATTTTGTTAAAAAATCGAACCCCTGCAGGACCCTCCTAATTTTTAAATATCGCGCCCCGGGTCGACACCCCCCTAAAAAGTTAAGGGGGTCTAGACCCCTCTAGACCCTCCTCTAAAAATTTTGGCCGACTAAAAACATCCATGCCTGTACTCAGGGACGTAGCCAGGGGGGGGGGGCGGGGGGGGGGGCGGCCGCCTTCCCCCCCCCCCCGAAACGGTCGGACAGGAAGAAAAATAAGGATAGTGGTTGGGCGGGGGGAGCGGCCGCCGCCCCCCCCCACCGAAATGGTCGCCAGATAGTAAAATTTGGGGGTTTTCATATGCTAAAAATTCAAAATTTTCTAGCGCCTCGCTAATCGCTCGGCGCCAAACTTTAAAATAATTTTAGTACCCCAATGGACCCCCTAAAACCAAAAATTTGTTCCGCTTCGCTTCGCTCAGCGGTCACTTTCTATAGTATACATACATATATATCTCGTTATTTATGTTGCCTGATGCTAATGTTATTTTAAAGTTAGTACAATAATTTTTATAAGTAATAAGTACTACACAGAAAGCAAAACAAACAATCATATTGGTTGATTTATGTACCTCCCCCTCCTAAATTTTCCTGCCGCCTATAGCATTGGCTCGGATTTTTTTCATATAGGTAGGTACCCTAGAAAACATGGAGCCGAGATGCTGCTCATGTGCTTTGGTTTACAATGTGGGTTTAGCCAAGGGGTCTGAAACTAACGTCTCTAAATTCCTTTTTTGTAAAATCCAGGCTCTGTCAATGTGTGCTTATGTAATTTTTAACTAAGAAAACATGTTTTTACCGCTAAAAACATTAGATAATAGGTTATTAGGCCAAAAACAGTGTATTATACAGCTTTACTCACGTTTATTCCTGCTCTTTTAACGTTTTCAAAAATTAAGGAGGAGCTCCGCCCCCCCCCCCCAAAATTTCGGGGGGGGGGGGGAGCCCCCCCCCCCCCCCGAAATTTTTTTTGTACTAAAATCCGCCCCCCCAAAATGAAACTCTGGCTACGTCCCTGCCTGTACTTACTCCCAAACCATGGGTGCCCGACCTGACGTACCCAAGCTTGGAAGAATAATATAAACCGTGGTAAAGGTCTAAATCTGACGAACGAGACTGAGCTCATATGTGTGTTGTTTTAGGTTGGCGACCGCTCGGACTCAAACGTGTACATTCGTCACAAACTAAAAGCAGCTGATGAAGTTGGTATTAAGGCCACGCACTACAAACTTCCAGCATCTACAACTCAACAGGAGTTGGAAGAGGTAATGTATTATTCAGTTTTTTACTCTTTTGTTATCGTAAATTAACAAGGTGGATTCGGCTGAAAAAAAGATATTAATGCAATTGATCACTTATAACAATATTCGCAGTCAAGGGATAAATCCGCTTTAATGTTTATTAAGCTAAAAATCTAAAATTGTTGGTTAAGTCTTAAGTTTTTCATTCAAAAGGGATAAAGTATATAAAACTGATAATTTTTCAACTCGAATCTCAAAACATATAAACTAACATATTTTAAAAATGTTACCTTTGTAAAAGTCATTTGGGTTACCCTTAGACCCCCTTGCCGACGCTTCGCGAGGGATTAGCAGATGCGGCGCGTCGCGCCGCAACCCCCGCCGAAACACTGGCAGACCGCCCATCTCTCGGTGAAATCCTATTTACGCGCATGATATTTATTTAATATTGTTTTGGCTTCTTTAGAAAATAGACGAACTAAA
The DNA here is from genome assembly GCA_030248175.1 of Microlaimidae sp. YZB2_3. Taxonomy (NCBI): domain Eukaryota; kingdom Metazoa; phylum Nematoda; class Chromadorea; order Desmodorida; family Microlaimidae; species Microlaimidae sp. YZB2_3. Next base: position 24,737 of record JASAMX010027550.1, on the reverse strand, counting down.
CGCTGACGAAAATGTAGACGGAATGATTGTTCAACTACCCCTTGAAGCTAAGACAGAAATTGATACAGATCATGTAATAGATCGAATAAATCCATTTAAAGTATGTTTAAATTAGGATTGTGACTACTACTATTTTATTTTGATACAAAATTTAATTTTTTGTACTAATATCAAATGTAAAATTCCGTCAGTTAAATGTATTAAATGACCAGTCGCAAGCTAAAATATTTTAAAATTTATTTATTTTGCATTAACCAACAAAGAGCCAGCTGATGTCTTACTTAACGTATATAAAAATATTTTTTCGAGTATTTTCTTTTTAAAATCTCTATTAACGTTTTCGTTGAAATTTTGAACTATTTATTTTGTTGCACTTGCAAAGCACTTTAAGAAGCGGTTTAAAAAACCTTAACGGGGTGACTTAATCATGCATAAATTTCAGTATTTAAGATATTTTTTATAATAAACATTGAAAAAATTTCCATTATCTATTAAAATCATTAATAAATTGCAATGAATTAAAATTTCCATTAGTAAAGAAAACAAAAAAAGTATAATGATGTTGTCGAAACTAAACGGAAATTTTGTTTTAGGATGTTGATGGTTTAACAAGACAAAACGCCGGAAAACTCTCCAGAGGAGAATTAAATAACTGCATTGTGCCTTGCACTCCCCGAGGTTGCCTTCATCTAGTTAATACAACAGGTAAAATGTACATTTTTTGGTTTCTTTTAAATAATTCGGAAACAGCAATGCAAACGTTAAAAAAGTAAAATAAAAAAAACGCTTTTTAAAAAGTTAAACGGTATTGGTGGTAATATTAGTCCACTTAATACAGTTAGGTTAATTATTTTAAAATTCTTATTATGATAACTGAATAAATTTCATAATTCCGCAAATAGCAGAACAAAACAAACGTTTGCATTAATAAAGTAGGTGTTTCTAATATAATAATAATTTTGTTTAATTTTATTAAGTTCTATCGTGTTTTGATATGTAATGTTTTAAAAAAACCTTTGACTAACTGAATGACCAAAATGTAAGTTACCTAATAATTTCTGGGGTTTTACTTATGAAACAAAATATCTGTGTAAACGTGTTCTGCATACATGATAAGTACGGGAAAAGGGTTTATTAAACCCTAAAATTCTGGAAAGAAAGTTTAATTCCTCACTCTGGAAGAGTGAAGTGAGGAACGGTTAACCCTCCAATATTGAAAAATTCAAGAAAAATGTCTTTAAAATAAATTCTAAATACTTCTATAAAGTTTTAAAGTCGAAATAAAGTGTTTTAAGCAATAAAAAAATTTAAAAATGCAATAAAAATGCTTTTTAACTTAAAGTAAGCAGTTTTGACCTGGTTTTTTTAATTAACATAAAAAATAACAATATTGGCAAATTCAATTTAGGAAAAACGATGTAGTAAAGATGCATATGCATTCCCCAGATTTTCCCCCTTCCCCCGAGTCCTGTTTTATTCCCCACTTTCATTCCAACACCTGCACCACACAACGTGAAACGCTTGAGCTTTAGCCTAGCCATATACCATACGCACGCCCACCAAATTCAGCCTCAAGAATTGAGCAGCGACATAGGCATCAACGTGTCCTCGCTCCATCCCTCGTGGCCCCGGTAAACGCAATTTTCTCTACCCCGTCCCGGCATATTAGCTGTTAAATGAGCCGGGGTAAACCGGGGTAAGGATCTCTAAGAATGCAAAATTTAAAGCGCTTTTTAACATTTTTGACAGTGATACATTATACCATTTTTTATGTAGAGAGCTAATTTAATCGCTTTAATATGAAGATATTTATTATACTCATATATTAGGTTTTATTATAACTCTTTATTTAATTAAAATTCCTTTTTTTAATTATGAATTCTTGTTCTAAAAGTCTAAAAACTTTTTAAGCATTAAAAAACATTTGTAGATTTTGTTTACAAGATAAGGGTTTGACAATAAATATAATATATTCATAAGACGTACAATGGATTTTAAAGTTATTTAAATATCATTACTTATATCAAAAACATATAACCCAAAAAATTTTCGGCTGTACAGTAATTTTTACCTAAATTTAACAAGCAATGTTGAACATGTAGCTAACTTGTCACGCGCAAGCAACTTTTTGTGCATTCAATAAAGATTTTGTCGCACAGCGATATTTGATACACCACAACCCACTTTACACTTTTATAAAATCGTTGCGTAGCAGAAATTAGCAGAAAATGGTAATGGTTGCTAGAAAATTAGTTAATGTGTGAGTTTTTCTGTGAAAGTTTCATTGTGCAACTAGACTTACAGCTTGGAATATATTCTTATGCTTGTATTTTTAGGTTATATTGAAAGTTATTATATATTGAATAATATTACTTAAAAGTTATACTATTACTATGTAAATAAAATAATAATTTAAGGTTTGTTTAACAAACATCAAAATAAATTTTTTATCCTCCTTTAAAAAACCTTTTTAAAGGAAGTATTAAAAAATAAATTTTTTTCCATTACACAAGTGTTTCATTTCTAAAATATGACTATTAATTGCCTAAAACAAATAATTTACAGTAAAAAATTCGATTTTTTTGAAAAAAAAAATGACCAAAATAAGAATTCTGCTAAATTTTTAGCCTGCCTCGGAAAAATTTCTACCCCGGCCCCGGCAAATCTAAATTTCACCACCCTGAAAATCCAAATTTTGCTACCACGGCCCCGGCATCTGCAAAAACCCCGGTCGATCCCTAGTAATATAGTATAGTATAATTCTAGTACGGTAGGCATCACTGCTTTTAATAACTAATATATTTTTTCTATTAGCAATAAAAAGCTCAGAAATGCAAAAAATAACTGCCTTATATTGTTATCGACCTTTAGTATTTATCATTTAAAATCAAAAAAGATAAAAACGTACTTTAGACAGAAAATGTGGTAAAAATTGTGTTTTTCGGATTAATTAAGCACACTAATTATGGATTTAAATATCCCCTCATCCCCAACTGGTTATGAAGAATGACGACAGTTAATTCAGTGTAAACAAAGGTCTTGAGAATATTTAAAAATAATTTGTATATGATTTTGGTTAAAGAAAAAAAAAACAAGATCATAATACACAAAAATAAAAATTAAACAAAACAATTATTCTAAAAAAATAGCTGGTTGTAAATACTTTTTCTTCCTCGGTTTTTTCCGGTCTTATACAAATTATTCTAAATTCTTCTCGAGACCTTTTTGTACATTCAATTACCGTCGTGATTCTCCATTAAAAAACGAGATATGACCCAACATAGTCCGTCCGACCAAATCGTCGTTACTAGGGCAAAATGAGCCACAATTTGTATAAAATACATCCGACTGTGACTCATTTTAGATTTCCAGCAGCACGTTATTTCCTAGAGAATGAGTCGCAGTCACATGTATTTTATAATGACTGTGGCTCATTTCGCCGTAGTGACGACCAAATTTCCCAAGTGCCTCCAACCGTGCTCAACTACACCCACAACAATTTTAATAAAAATTCACTGTACATAACCGGCAGCGGGGTACCAATGCAGAAGGCTTTCTCTCAACGTCAGGGTCGAACCCAGGATTTTGCGACAGGGGGGAACCGCCTGGTCTCGGCAAACTACAGTTTAACGGGGGTCTGGGGGTCCCCCCCAGCGAAGGGTCCAGGGGGCGAAGCCCCCGGAAAATTTTGCACTTTTGACTTTATTTTAACTTAAAGACACGTTACCAAATAATATTAAAACCTCTTTTTGAAAACTCATTTTTTCTACATTTTCAAAAGTTTAAACAAGCTTTTTTAAAACACGAAAGAACTAGCCTAAAAGTAACTGGGTTAATGTTTATTATTGTTTTTGCAAAATTTTTTTATTTTTGTTATTCTGCATTATCAACATATTTATACAAAAAGTGAATTTTTTGTGATTTTCTTAACTTTTGCTTTGTGTTTGAACTGCATCAAATTTAGAACGAAGCACAATATAACCTTAAAATATCTTCTATTTAAAGTTCAAAGTTGTTAATTTTTATGTTTTGATATTTTCTTCGAAATCACTTTGCAACGCGTTTAACTAACTGCGCATTTTAAGATTCCATTAATTTCGGCTGCCTTAAAATTTAGGTGAAAGAACCTGCAGTTTTTTTACTGATTTTTAATATCATCGTACTACTGTATTTATAAAGATTTTTTTTGCTCGTTTGACTTTTTTGACGTTTTTTAAACCAAAATTAAAAATTCAACAAAAAAAATACAGGTTATTAAAACTTGTTTTTTAAGGTTTTGATATAATTATTTAAAGTCTTCTAATAACTATTAAAGTTAGCAAACGGGAAAAATTAAGCACGAAAAACAATACCTGAGGATAAATTTGCAACCTTCAAAAAATTTTATTGTTCAGTTTGGCAATAGTTATAGCCAGTTTTTTCTAGGTGTCCGAAGTTAATGGCTCGCGCCTTCATTTCGGCCACTTTAAAAAAAATTTAAACCTCCACTGATCTTTAAGTGTGACAGAAATTTTAAAATTTTGCACTGGAATAACAAAAATAGTTATCGTTTGATTTTTAGACCAAATTTTGGGTCGATTGGAAAAACTTATACAAAAAAATAAAAAAACGGTGGTCCAAATTAAGTCAGTTACCCAATTACTTTATTAGTTTCCAAAATTTTAATCATAAAGATATTAAACACTTAAACATTATTATTATTATCATTTACTTAGAACAAACCGTTTGATATTATTAATTTTATTATATTATTAAAAATGTTATCACAAAGAAAAAATGCTGAGCGTGAGATAAAAAGCGCTTGACTTGACACCAATATTATATATTTTGTACTATTATTTAACCCAAAATTATAATTTCTAATTCAAGACCTGTGCACGGTATGGAAATTCCATCCGCGCTTTATTAAAAGATTTCCCCGCCCCCGTTTTATTGCTCCCCCGGCCAAAAATGAAAAAGTACAAAAATTATGGCGCCATTTTTCACCCATGACGCCATAATCGCGAAATTTTTGCAGTTTTCACCCTATTTCAATGCATTTTAAGCCACTTAGACAGACCCACGTTAGACTCTAATTTTTGGAGTAAAATTTCTGATATTAAAATAAAGAAATTATTGAACGAAATAAATAAAAAAGCGCGCCAAAGGCGCGAAATTAGTTTCGTTTTACGAAAAATGCATTTTATTCAGTGCTTGTTCAGAAAAAATACATTCTTCCCAGTGCTTGTTCAAAAACCACAGGGAGAAACCCCCCTGTTCCCCCCTGGGTACGGTCATGAATGCCACTTTTAATAAGTCAGTCGCTGTGATAGTCTTGCGAAACGTATTGTAGTGTTCATACTAGCGATGTTCCCTAAAGCTTTGCTTTTCGGAGCTCCGGAGCAACCCTCGGAGCTTTGCCATATTTTTTTTCTATTTTGATGAATAATTAAGGAGTAATGCCATGCATTATTTCGTAAGAAAATTTTTGAAAATTATTTTTGTTAAAACATATAACAACAATAAAAGTACTATGAGTGTGAAAGGTAAATAAACTTTAAAATCGTTCGTTTACGGGCGAAGCCCGCAGTTCCGGAGAGAGCTTCGCTTTAAATGACCGAAGCTCTGGAGCATGTTATGTAGGGTAGGAACATTAGTCTTATTGTTGTATAACAAAATAAAAATAAATCTATTTATTTATTTTTTATAATTTACTACAATTTTTCTTTCTAAAAGATTTTCTTTTTATGTACGCTATCCTTTCTTTCTTTTTTCTTGCTGCTTCTTTTCGCTGCCTCTTATATAACTAAAACAAAACATTCAATAATTATTCACTTTTGCACCAAATATGATGGATTTAAATTTAAACGTTAATTTTTAACGTTTAAACGTCAAAAAACGTTAAGTTTTAACACAAATTCGTAACGATGGGCAGTTCCGGATGTTCTGGGCAAAATTTAGAATTCCGGTAACTATTCCGGATTTTTGACAAATCTACATTCCGGTTCTGGTTCCGGTGTTCCGGGGGTATTACAATGTGATAGGCAGTTCCGGTTCCGGGCAAAATTTGAAGTTCCGGTTCCTTTTTATAATTTACTACAATTTTTCTTTCTAAAAAATTTTCTTTTTATGTACGCTATCCTTTCTTTCTTTTTTCTTGCTGCTTCTTTTCGATGCCTCTTATATAACTAAAACAAAACATTCAATAATTATTCACTTTTGCACCAAATATGATGGATTTAAATTTAAACGTTAATTTTTAACGTTTAAACGTCAAAAAACGTTAAGTTTTAACACAAATTCGTAACGATGGGCAGTTCCGGATGTTCTGGGCAAAATTTAGAATTCCGGTAACTATTCCGGATTTTTGACAAATCTACATTCCGGTTCCTGTTCCGGATTTTTGGAAAAATCCAATTCCGGTTCTGGTTCCGGTGTTCCGGGGGTATTACAATGTGATAGGCAGTTCCGGTTCCGGGCAAAATTTGAAGTTCCGGTTCCTTTTTATAATTTACTACAATTTTTCTTTCTAAAAAATTTTCTTTTTATGTACGCTATCCTTTCTTTCTTTTTTCTTGCTGCTTCTTTTCGATGCCTCTTATATAACTAAAACAAAACATTCGATAATTATACACTTTTGCACCAAACATGAGGGATACAAATTTAAACGTTAATTTTTAACGTTTAAACCTCAAAAAACGTTAGTTTTTAACACAAATTCGTAATGATGGGAGGTTCCTGGACAAAATCTGGAAATCTGGGTCCTGTTTTTTGAAAGATCTTAATTCCGTTTTCGGATTTTTGGAAAAACCCTATTCCGGTTCTGGTTCCGGTCTCCCGGGGGTTTCACAATGTGATAGACAGTTCCGGATGTTCCGGGCAAAATTTGGAGTTTCGGTTCCTGTTCCGGATTTTTCAAAAATCTCAATTTCAGTTCTGGTTCCTGTTCCGGATTTTTGAAAAGTTTCAATTCCGGTTCCGGTGTTTCGGGGGTTTCGCAGTTGCGCCAATCACTAATGTTTAACGTTTAAACGTCAAAAATGGGTAATTTTCAACACAAATTCGTATTTTTACACTTTTTAAACCTGAATAGCGCATTTTGTTAAATAAATGTAGTATTATCCTAACAAAAAACCGTAATTGTTTTTCTGATAGTTTTGAATGTATTTTGCTTAGAACATCGAACTACCGTTTTCCTAAAAAGTTAGAGGGGGAGGGAACTTACCCCCTAGAACCTCTCCTAGCTTTCAAAGGGCCATTAACCCGGGGAAGCCACCCCTTAGCTAGCTTCCCGGTTCATACTTACTTATGTTGGGGGGGGGGGGGGGGGGGGGGGGGGTCCCTTCTGGGTGGGGTGTGGGGGGGGGGGGGGGGGTAACCGTTTAAGGCAGTGGCGTGCCCAGGGGGCGGGGGGGGGGTGGCCGTTCCCCCGAAATCCGGCGAAGCCGGATTTTTTTTAAATTTTGAGAGAAAAATTTTTTTCTTTAATATTAATACAGAAACTTTCCTGATGCCTTCCAAAAGCATATTAATAGTCAAAAAACCAAAATTTTCCCGCTACGCGGGTAGTTTAAATTGACAATTTATCTTAGTTTTTCGATTTCAAATCGATTATCCCGTTCAGTAGTTAAGGCATACTACATGTTTAATAAAACTACTATAACCCCTATTATCCTTTTATTAACGTTTAAACACATGTTTTAAATGTATAGGTATAAAAAAACCTTAAAATTTGTAATAAGTATCATCTGGAATTAAAATTTCTATTGTATTTTAGCGCCTTAAATTCAAAATTTTCTCCCCCGTAGGGCATTCTGCCCCCCGGACCCCCTGACAAGGGGCTCTGCCCCTTGACCCCACTGGGGGGCTTTCGCCCTCCAGATCCCCCATATCTGGGGGGCTACCCCCGCCCCCCAGACCCCCCTTCAGGCTTCAGGGTTAGTATTTACCCCCGAAATGAAATCCTGGGCACGCCACTGGTTTAAGGGTATTTCAAAATCTCTATAAAAAAACTGCTGATAAAAAGGTTGTAAAATGGTAAGAAATTGGATGGAGAGAAGAGTGTTTTCGTTAATTTTCAACAACTTGTTTTGCTTTGCTAGGATGCCTTTTCGAGTCTATTTACGGTGCCAAATAAGATTTCTTAACACTTCAAACAATTTAACGAAAAAATTGTTTACATAACTACAGACATTACAAAATCTCGTTCTTTTCCTCCGGCCCTTTTAGAGCTCAAAAATACCACATCGCATCTTTTAACTCGGGTCAATATGAATAAAATAACATACTTTTATTAGACTTGGTTGAAACATTTTCCACTTTTTTTGTACTTCTGTCATTGGTTCTGTTCGTCGAAATTTTTCCAACGCCTTTTGAACGATTACATCGTTTCTTGTAAGAAAAAAGATTTTTGTAGCACGGGAAGCAGAATTGGCATTACACTCATTTTCATTAATAGTTGTCATTGTCACTGCATCTTTTGAAGTGCCAGAAAAAACTTCACCACGCATTTGCTCTAAAGCAAAGTTTAATTTTTAGCACTTTCAACTTTTAATTTTCCTAAAAATAGGGTGTAAAAAGTTTTATTCTCCTGCTCATTTACAGGAGTCTGATACACACATAGATGAACAAGGGGGGGTAGGGTGGGGTCCACCCCTCAGCCTTGAAATTTTGGAGCCCCCCTCCCAGAAAAAAATCCAGGGGGCCCCCTCCTCCCAAATTTTCGAATTTTTTTACCCCTGACCCCCCTCTAGGTTTTAAAATCTGTCCCCCCTCCCCTCTCAAAAAAATTTTAAGTACTTTTTTATACTAAATTTTCTTCTAAAAACGGGAATTTTTAACACAAATTCATGTTTTTACACCCTTTTTATACCTAAATATCGCTTTTTATTCAATAAAATGTAGTATTATCTTATAAAAAAACTATTATTAAACATTTAATGGTTTAAAAGTATTTTGTTTCGGAAATGGACCCCACCTGACCCCCCCCCTCTAGGTTTCAAAATCTTCCACCCCGGGTCGACCCCCCTAGAAAGCTAGGGGGGTTCGACCCCTCCTAGGACCCCCCTAGATTTTGAAATGTCATTTACCCGGGGTAAACACCCCCCTAGCTTTTTGACCGTGTTCATCTATGAGTCTACATCTAGAGTTGCTCTCACAACGAAAATGTTAGGTGTCACCAGACGCTTTTTACGTGATTATATAAATAAACCACTGTTTAAAAGAGCATTGCCATAAAACAAATCAAATTCCTATATCGCCTGAAAGGGACTGCCCTTTTTAATATAAAATTTACCTTTTTTAAATTAGGTATTATGCAGTGAATTTTCCAAACTAAAGCTGAGTATTTTTAAATTTTACTCAATCAGTTCTGTATTAAAGAAGTATATAGTGCGTTTCGGGCGATATCGGAATTTGATTTGTGGCAGTGCTCGTTTAAAACTTTTACCTCAAACAAAATTACACTGGTTACCATACATGGGCACGGGGGGTGCTTAATCGCCCAAATTGTGAGATGGGGATTTAACCCCCTTAACTCAGAAGCATAGGTGGGCAGCCTTCCGGATTTTTCTGGGGGTATACCCGACCCCTAAAAATTCGGGGGAGGGGGGTGTCCCAAAGATTTTTTTGGGGCTATAACTCAAATACCCCTTTTTTAGCGTTTTTAGTCCTGGGACCTCCCAAATTTTAAGAAGAGGGGTGTCCGGGGTACCCAAAAGTTTTAGGGGTGGGGGTGTTGGCTATAAACGGGATTTTTGGGGTTATAACCCCCTGTCCAGCTATGCTGAGAAGTGGGGGGAGAAAGGTTAATCCCCCCAATTTTGGAAAAATAAAGAAAAAAATGTCTTTAAAATGACTTCTAACTGCCTCCAAACTATAGTTTTGAAGTCAAAATGAATGTTTTAAGCAATAAAAAGTTGAAAAATGCAATAAAAAGGGCTTTTTGAAGGGAAGTTAGCGTTTTTTTACATATTTTTTTTCAAAATCGAAAAACGATATGGGTAAAATGCACTCCGGAAAAAAACAACATGGGTAAAATGCGTTTCTCGGATTTTAACCCATTTCCCTAACTCCTGGTTTAACCCCCTTCCACTATGAACCAACTTGCACTTTTCCATGTATGGTGGGTACGGTGCCGCTAACCAAACAACAACCACACATCTTTTGAAAATTTTTGGCGTGGTATTTACACCCCTAGAGCATTATCACCGCATAACTAGAATGAAAAATAGGGTTTTTAGAAGCAAGATTTTTTAAAATTTTTTTTTTATTTTGAGAAAGGGGCATAAGTGGGCAGCCTCCCGGATATGGGGAGTATAACTGAATCCCAAAATTCGGAGGGAGGTTGTTCCAAAATTTTTTGGTGTATACCTCAAATACCCTATTTTTAGCGTTTTTAGTACAGGCACCCCAAGTTTTCAAATTTTAGGGAGGGGGGGGGGGTGTCCGGGGTATCCCCATATTTTAGGGGGGGTTTCGGCAGTTATCGGGATTTTTTCTGGGAGGGGAGGATATAAATTTCTCCTGTTCACATATGAAAGAAGGGTATCAAAAAATTGGGGGAAGGAGGAAACCAATAATTATGGGGATCCCCAAAACCCAAATACTCGATTTTTTAGCGTTTTTTGTACGGGACCCCCCCCCCCCAAATTTTATGGGAATGGTCCGGGTTATCCCGAAATGTTAAGGATGGCGGAGGTGCTAGCAGTTTGGGAGGTTATAACCCCCTTGTTCACCTATGGCTCCACCACATCCCACTGCCTTTATATACAATAATTTTTTTTGAGTAAATATATCACATTAAATGTCATTAATGTTGGTTCAGGAGCTTTATTATACTAAATTCGTTTCTTAACATTTCAAAATATTTCTAGCGATTTCCGAATACCTCCTTTATCAACATTCCCAACTTATCTTATTCTTTCGCATTCTCTACAAGTTTCTTATATTCACCCCCTCCCCTAGTAAGATTTAAACAAAATTTAAATCGCTTTTACCACTATGGTAAATATTCCCCTAGTAAAATAGAATAAGTCGGGGGCTTCTGAATCCTAATAATCATAGGTGGGCGGGGGGGTGGGTTGGGGTTATACCCCCCAAAAATCCTGATTATAGCCTACACCCCCCTAAAATTAGGGGGTACCCTAGACACACCATACATGGGCACGGGGGGTTGGGCAGGTAAGGTAACCCCCCAAATTCTGAGAAGGGGGTTTAACCCCCTTTCCCACTCAGAAGTGGGGGGAGGGAGAAAAGGTTAACCCCCCATTTTTGGAAAAATGAAAAAAAAATGTCTTTAAAATGACTTCTAACTGCCTCCAAACTAAGTTTTGAGGTCAAAATGAACGTTTTAACAGTAAAAAGCTCAAAAATGCAATAAAAAAGCCTTTTTGACCTAAAATTAGCGTTTTTTACCTATTTTATCTTTGAAATCGAAAAACGATATGGGTAAAATGCACTCCAGAAAAAAAAAACGATACGGGTAGTTTGCGTTTCTCGTATTTTAACCCCCTCTAATTTGGGGTTTAACCCTCCACTCCGGACCAACTTGCCCATGTATGAGACACAAGGGCGTAGCCAGGGGGGGTTGTAGGGGTGGCAACCCCCCCTTTGGGCTGGCGGAAGTAAAAATTTGGCGGTCCCAAGAGAACAATTTAAAAATTTTTTCTCGCGCTTCGCTCCGCTCAGCGCTCGACATTTATATCCCTTTTACAACTTTTAAGTGATGTTTCTAATGAATTTCAAAGACAATTTTTGAAAATTTTTTTGCGCTGTCGCACGAATTTAAATGTTATACCTTTTTAAATCTAAAATTTTTTAAGTTTAACTTTAAAAAACAATGCAAATAACAGCAAAAAAATCACTTAGCGCGAAGAGCAAAAATTTTTTACCATTTTTTAATGTCTTTTTTACGGTATTTTGAAAATTTGGAGTACAACCCTCCCCCCTTTCCGAAATCTTGGCTACACCCGTGATGAGACACACCCCTAAAATTTGGGGGCCCCAGCCCCAGTACTAAAAACGCTAAAAACGGGGTATTTGAGGTATACCCAAAAAAAATTTTCGGGACAACCCCGTCCGAAATTTCGGGGGTCGGGTATACCCCCCCCCAAAAAATCCGGGAGGCTGCCCACCTATGCTAATAATTGGTAGGCAGTTGAGAACAAATTCGTGCCTTTTAAATTCTTTTTGATTTGGTAAAGAGGTGGTAGAAAAGAGGGGGTCGGGCAGAGATATAGGGTCAGGGGTAGGAAGGGCTCGTAAAGGGCTGTGGCAAAAAATGGGCATTTTCGGGTGGGAAAGGAGGGGAAGTGGTCTCCCCGATTTCCCCCTTATTCTCCCCGAGCACCTAAACTTATAGATTAGATACATAATTACCTGGTTCCTCGTCCGACGAGCTTTCGTCTACCATTCTTCGTTTTCGTTCAGCCATGTTCAACACTTCCCGCCGCCAGGCCTTCCGCGGTCCACTGAGCTCTTCCACCCTTTCATTTCCTCCATACTCCGTCCGGCTCTTCGCAGACGGCGGCTGAAGAACCTCCGATTCCCCGCCCGGCGGTTCGGAAGAAAGACCCAAGGAGGCCAGGAGGCTAAACGGCTTTCCCTCCACCTCCCCGTCCCCTTGCACTTTCTTCTTAATAGCCTGGGCGAAAGCGGGGTCCATATGGAAGGAGGGCCCCTCCGAAACCGACGGCTCATTATCAACCCCTTCAGCTCCAGCCATAGGTGGGCAGTCTCCCGGATTTGGCGGGGCGGTACACCTGACCCCCGAAATTTGGGGGGCGGGTGTCGGTGGGCAGTCTCCCGGATTTGGCGGGGCGGTACACCCGACCCCCGAAATTTGGGGGGTGGGTGTCCCAAAAATTTTATCAGTGTATACCAGAGGCGATTAGAAGTCATTTTAAAGACATTTTTTTCTTCATTTTTTTCAAAATCGGGGGGGGGGTAACCTTTTCTCCAGGGACGTATCCAGGGGGGCGGGGGGGCGGCCGCTTCCCCCGAAACGGTCGGACAGGGGAAAATAAGGATAATGGTTGGGCGGGGGGGGGCGGCCGCCCCCCTCCCCGAAATGGTCGCCAGATAGGAAAATTTGGGAGTTTTCAGAAGTGAAAAGTTCAAAATTTTCTAGCGCCTCGCTAATCGCTCGGCGCCAAACTATAAAATAATTTTAGTACCCTAATTGACCCCCGAAAACCAAAAATTTTTTCCGCTTCGCTTCGCTCAGTGGTCACTTTCAATAGTATACATACATATATCTCGCTATTTATCTTGCCTAATGCTAATGTTATTTCAAAGTTAGTACAATATTTTTTATAGGTAATAAGTACTACACAGAAAGCAAAACAAACAATCATATTGGTTGATTTATGTGCCTCCCCCCTCCTAAATTTTCCAGCCGCCGATAGCATTGGCTCGGATTTTTTCCATATAGGTGAGTAGGTACCCTAGAAAACATGGAGCCGAGATGCTGCTCATGTGCTTTGGTTTACAATGTGGGTTTATTTAACCAAGGGGTCTGAAAGGTCTCTAAATTCCTTTTTTGTAAAATCCAGGCTTTGCCAATGTGTGCTAATGTAATTTTTAACTAAGAAAACATGTTTTTACCGCTAAAAACATTAGATAATAGGTTATTAGGCCAAAAACAGTGTTTTATACAGTTTTATCTACGTTTTCCCCGCTTTTTTAATGTTTTCAAAAATCAAGCTCCGCCCCCCCCCCCCGAAATTTATTTGTACTAAAATCCGCCCCCCCTCAAATTAAAACTCTGGATACGTCCCTGCTTTCTCCCCCACTTCTGAGTGGGGGGGTTAATTAAACCCCCCTCTCATAATTCGGGGGGTTAACCCCCCAACCCCCCCCCGTGCCCTTGTATGGTTTAATGGTATAACCCCCCGAACGCCTCCTGCCCACTTATGGCTCCGGCAATCCCACTTTCGGCTTCATCGGCGTCAGATGAGGAGGAAGACGGCGCGTCGCTAAAAGTCCCCTCCTCCGGTTCGTTGTTTTCCCGGGCGACGACGGTCGGTTGGTCCCGGACTTCGTATTTGCTGCAGTGGGCGGGATTCGTCGGGTCGAAGCGTACCAGTCCCAACCTCGGCGGCTGCTTCCCGTCGTCTCGTCCACTGTTCTCGGGAACGCCGTGCCCCAGCACCTTTTCCAAAATTTTCCGCTGCCGTTTTCGTTCGTCAGGAGGACGGTCGGCGGAGGCAGGTAGGGATAAACCGTTCTGGATTTCTGACGGATCTTCGTCAAGAAAAGCCTCGCTTAGCTGAAATCTTCGGTCCCCGTTATAGTTGGCTTCCAGGCGAGCTAATTTTCGTCCGGATTCTCCTTCGTACTGCTTTTTCAGCCGGAAGGAAATATCATTTTCCTCCTTCTCTTCGTCTTCGCTGTCGAAAAGTTTACGACCGTGCGAAGAGTTTTTCGACTTTTTCGCCGATGCAGACTCAACCGCGCAGTCTTCGTCACTATCCGAGAAACGAATTTTTTTATTCGGAAGCGCTGAGATATTGCCATTTTCAAAACTCGCACAAAACTGAGTTTAATTATTATAATAAAACATAACTTAATTTCAGATCTTTTCAATTAATTTTTATCATCTACTACAGAATTTGAACTTGGCCATACCACCAATCCAAACACGTTTAAGAAAACAAATCCAACAATCTATTTTCAGCATTTTTTTACGCTGAAAATTAAGTGTTAGACTTACTTTGCACCTTTCCCCTCCCCAACATAGGTAAGAACGGTCCGGGAAGCTAGGGGGGGGAGTGGTTACCCGGGATAAATGGAATTTCGAATTCTACGAGAGGGTCCCAGGGGAGTCCGGACCCCCCTAGCATTTTAGGGGGAGGTTCCGAAATTTCGAGGCTAGGGGGATGGACCCCATCCAACCCTGTCCCCCTTTCTAAAGGGTAGTCTTGAGACCTAGAGAAGAGAGGGATTCATGGGTTGGTTGGGAGTTTCGGTCTGTAGTTTTGTGAAAAATTTAATATAAAAATACTACCCAAGGTTTTAGTGATAAGGTCAGGTTTAAATTTTAGTGAGGGTTTTATTCAGGTAAAAAAAATGAAAATGTAGGGAGAAAAAAGATCTAGATGTTTTTCTAGGGAAGAGTAAAAAATTTAAAGGATAGGTCTTATACCCGATTACTCCCCCCTGTTTATCAATGGCAGCGGCAGGTAGCGGTGGATTTTTTTTTGCAAAAGGGGAGAAGTGAGCGTCACTCGTATCGTGCAAAGTGGCTAGAAAGTAGGCTGGAAACCTTCCCCTCTTCTTGTGATTGAAATTTTTCAGAATTTAAAAAAAGGGTGAATTTTATAACTAATTTACTAAGCTCAGTTTTTACCGGCTATTCGCAGTGACCGCTAATGACTTTACTATGGCTCGTTTTTGGGCCTCTAATTGCGATTTCTGATGTTGTAAACTTTCAAGTCGTTTTTTATTCGACAGTTGCCGTTTTTCCTCAATTGATAAAAGGTTTTTTCCCATTGTTGAACGCAGGATTCTAAAACAAAACAAAATAGTAATATACTTTTAAAAGCGAGGGGAGGGCCTACCAGCAGACATGGGCAGGTTAGTCCGGAGTGGTGGGGGGGGGTTTAAACCATACATGGGCACGGGGGGGGGGGTTGGGGGGGGGTTAACCCCCCCCCCAAATTCTGAGAAGTGGGGTTTAACCCCCCCCCCCACTCAGAAGTGGGGGGGGGAGAAAAAGTTAACCCCCCCCCCCAATTTTGGAAAAATGAAGAAAAAAAATGTCTTTAAAATGACTTTTAACTGCCTCCAAACTTAAGTTTTGAGGTCAAAATGAATGTTTTAAGCAATAAAAAGCTCAAAAATGCAATAAAAAGGGCTTTTTGACCTAAAATTAGTGTTTTTAACCTATTTTTTCTTCAAAATCGAAAAACGATATGGGTAAAATGCACTCCAGAAAAAAAAACGATATGGGTATTTTGCGTTTCTCGGATTTTAACCCCCCTCCCCCTAATTTGGGGATTAACCCCTCCCCCCACTCCGGACCAACTTGCCCATGTATGGTTTAAACTCCAAATTAGGGGGGGTTGAAATCCGAGAAACGCAAAATACCCGTATAGTTTTTTTCTGGAGTGCATTTTACCCATAACGTTTTTCGATTTTGAAGGAAAAATAGCTAAAAAACGCTAATTTAAGGTCAAGAAGCCCTTTTTATTGCATTTTTGAGCTTTTTATTGCTTCAAAATTCATTTTGACCTCAAAACTTAAGTTTGGAGGCAGTTAGATGTCATTTTAAAGACATTTTTTTTCTTCATTTTTCCAAAATTGGGGGGGGGTTAACTTTTTCTCCCCCCCGCTCCCCTCCTCCACTTCTGAGTGGGGAGGTTAAACCCCCCTTCTCAGAATTTTGGGGGGTTAACCAACCCCCATGCCCAACCCCCCCCCCCGTGCCCAGGTATGGGTCAGGGGGGTCCGATTTTTTAACAAACAAAGACGCTTTTTTCTTCATTTTTCCAAAATTGGGGGGGAGGTTAAGCTTTTCTCTTCCCCCCCCATTTCTGAGTGGGAGGCCTAAACCCCCCTTCTCAGAATTTGGGGGGTTAACCGTTAACCCCCCCCGTGCCCATGTATGCCTACCAGGCATCTTCTTTTCTACTTTAATATTGCGATGCAATAATTAAATAAAACTAATACAATAATAACCTGCAGACCTGTGCACAGCCCCCCCGGGGTTATAATGGGGGGCAATTCCAAAATGGGGGGGCACGGGGGGGCAACTTTTTTGAAACGGGGGGGCAATAAAACGAAGGGGACAATGAAACGGGGGGGCAAGCAGGGGAAAAAAGAGAAAAAAAAAGGAAAAAAAGCGAAAAAAAAGAAGGGAAAAAGGAAAAAAGGGACAAAAAAAGCGGAAATAAGGTAAAAATAGGTCTAAAATGGCTTAAAATACATTGAAATAGGCTAAAAACTGCAAAAAATTCGCGATGATGGCGTCATCATAGGTCAAAAATGGCGTCATATTTTTAGGGTACTTTTTCATTTTTTGGCGGGGGGGGGCAATAAAACGGGGGGGGGCAAATCCTCCAATAAAACGGGGGGGGGCATTTTCAGACCGTGCACAGGTCTGAACCTGTAAAGAAAGAAATTAATTAATAATTATTTAATTTTTTTAACACTGATTTTTGGCAATCAAACTTTAGCCTATAAACATTTTTGTATTGCAAATATTTTAAGAATCATCTTCATAGTTCAAAATGGTCAACCAAGCAAGGGGGGGTCTTTACCCTGCTGGGTAAATGACATTTTAAAATCTAGGAGAGGGTTCCAAAGGGGGTCGATCTCCCCTAGAAGGCTCTGCCCGGTGTGGAAAATTTCAGAACCCAGAAGGGACAGGGACGTACTCATACGGTGTCATCGAAGCAGCTTGCTCGCAGCGACACTGCCCGGATCCAGAAATGGAGAAGCCCAAAAGCTTCAATCTCTATCCAACTCCCGAAGGGGTGCCTACTTCACTTTGACTGCCAATGCTGGCTGTTCATATTTTTCATCAGTTTTTTCCTGCTAACTATACGGAATAATTGGCCCGCCAAATTACTATTAACTGTATCCGCTGACATTCACCCCAATCACAGGCCTACAAAACTCAATATTTTTGCACACACTGCAATAAATCCGTCGATAAAAATAGTGTCAAATGCAACAAATGGATTTATCTCAAATGCAGCAATCTTTCAAGCTTAAAAAACTAAGATACTAACTTTGGGTATGATTCCCATACGCGTCCCAAAATTCGATTTGACCGACCCTAATGTAAAATACACTTATAAATCATCTTCATACCCTAAATTAGACCCGTAGACTTGATTTTTGTGGTTATTTTTGAGCTTTGAGCTTTTGATTAGAAGTTATAAGCCGATTTATACCCAAAAATTGCCCTATTTTGGCATGTACAATTTATGTTATTAGAAATTTTTTTTACTAAGCCTTTAATCAAATTAATATTATTTTTTTTGTATAACCAAATGTCTTACAAATACAAATATACTTTTATTTTTTTGATGACAACAACCATTTTTTTATAATAACCGTTCAAATACGCATAAAATTTTAGTTGTGAAAAAATTTACATTTTTGAAAAACAACTTATTTTAATTAAAATCAATTATATTACAAATTTGTTTGATTTTTAGGTTTTGCTTAGGCTTAGGAACAAAAAATCTGTGAAAAACTAAGTTTAAATTAGCTGTTAAAGCCAAAAAAATTTTGTTGTCCATGTTTTTGGTGGTCCATGTAACTTTGGAATTTTTAATTTTTTTGAAAATTTTTAAGTTCTTCAGATTTCTAGCATTGTTTAAACATAGTTTTTAATTTAATTTGTGCGTTTACAATTTTTTTTTATTAACATCATAAATTGCATATCCTGAAAAAGGTCAATTTTTGGGTATAAATTAGTTCATAACTCTTTTCGATAAGGCCAAATCTTAAAAATAACCATCAAAACGAAGTCTGCGTGTTCGATTTAGTGTACAAAGATGTTTTATATGTGTATTTTACTTTAGAATCGGTCAAATCGAATTTTGGGACGCGTATGGGAATCGTACCCTTTGTTTGTACACTTTGTACGCCACCTCAAAATACCTCTCAACCTTCCTAACCAAATAACTCCAAACTAAATATTCTGCAGTTTATTGTCAAAGGTGTCTCAAATGGAAAACCACCCAGATTTAAAAGGAGCCGCCAAAAAAAAGGCTAACGCTGTTTCACTCGACACAATTTCACTCGACTTTTCGGTTGAAGCAAGGGCGTAGCCAGGGGGGTTGTAGGGGTGTCAGTCAACCCCCCCTTTTGGGTTGGCGGAGGTAAAAATTTAAGATTTTTTTAGATTTAAGATTTTATTTTTCTAGCAAGATAAGTTACAAGCAAAATAGAATATTATTATCTAAAATTGCAACCCAGTTGGATTACAAATTACATAAACACCAAAAACAAAAAAAAATCAGCAGTAGGTCCGAAAAGAACAATTTTAAAAAATTTTTTCGCGCTTCGCTCCGCTCAGCGCTCGACATTTACAAACCTTTTTACAACATTTAAGTGATGTTTTCAATGAATTTCAAAGACAATTTTAGAAAAATTTTTCGTGCTATCGCACGATTTTTAATGTTATACCTTTTTAAACTGGAAATTCTTTAAGTTTAACTTAAAAAAACAATGCAAATAACAAGAAGAAGAATCACCTAGCATGAAGCGCAAAAAATTTTACCCTTTTTTATGTCTTTTTTACGGTATTTTAAAAATTTGGAGTACAACCCCCTACAACCCTCCCCCTTTCGAAAAATTTGTATGGAGTACAACTCCCCCCCCCCTTTCCGAAATCCTGGCTACGCCCCTGGGTTGAAGCTATGCTTATGTGTTCCTAAGCCTAAGCGAAACCTAAAAACAAACCAAACTTTTTCCGCGCAGCTTTTTGATAAAGTTTAGGTTGTTTTTCAGGCTTTGCTTAGGCTTAGAAACTTGCAGGCTTAACCTTTGACCGAAAAGTCGAGTGAAACAGCGTTAGCCAAAAAAAACCCATTAGTGTTTTTAGTATTATAGAATCCCACCAAATTTTACATTTATTCCTTTAAATTTTTTTTATTTAGGGACTTGTATATTTTTTTTGGCATTCTTCAAGTAACCGGTATCGGGCAAAGTCCCAACTGAGGAAAGTCCCAACGTGGAAAGTCCCAACCAATCGATGAATCTCCCAACAGTTCAAATATCAGAAATACGTTTGCAAAACCGGTGTTAAACACGATAATTTTAAACAACCGAAAATAAATAAATGCATTAAATGAATGATAAATGGAATTATGCAATTTTGTAAACGTACTTTCAAAAATGCAAGTTTCCACCCCAATGAGATTTTTTTTTTTGATTTTTGGGTTTTGCTTAGGCTTAGGAAAAAAATAAAGTTTTTACTCTTCAGTTTAAAAAGCATCATTAAATACAAATTTACCATAATACAATTTTGCTTGATTTTTAGGTTTTGCTTAGGCTTAGGTACTCAGTTTTTTGAATAAAGAATTTAATAAAAGTTTACAGTGATAAAAATCTTGCTTGATTTTTGGTTTTTGTTTTAGGCTCAGATGAGAAGAGGTTTTCAATAGATTGTTTTATTCGAAAAATAGGAAAAACTTGTCTTTTGAAAAGTGCGTTTACAAAATCACATCCAAAAGGAGCGAGTTTTTTACCGTATTTAATGCTATATTTTTATAAATTATAGTGTTAATTGACTAAAAAATAAAATGGTGTTTGTTGCAAACGTATTTTTTGATTCTGTTGGGACTTTCCACAAACTGTTGGGAGATTCCACAGTTGGGAGATTCACCTTTTTTGTTGGGAGATTGGGGTGCGTTAACTTAGCCTCTCGTAACAGCCTCTCGTAACGCGCTCCCAGCCTCTCGTAAGGAAAAAGACAACTATCTCGCCAAATACTGGAGTAAATTTAAAACTGAAAGTATGAATGGATAGAAGAGAATGAGATCTATTTGATTCATACTAAATTATGAATTAATTTAAAGTATTAAGCGAGATATAATGATTTGAATTTTTTCGTCAGCCTCTTATAAGAGGCCCGGGTTTTCTTACGAGAGGCCCGGGTTTTTTTTTAGTTTTTGCAAAATATATGTGATATTTTCGTATTTCTTTAATTTTACACGAAAAATCAATTAGTTTTTATCATATTTAAATTCTCGGTAGTAATCCAATGTTTGTAAAATCAATTAAAATCCTAATTCTTTTATTAAGAAATTGACTTCAGTTTCTTAAAACAAAAAAATAATTTAAAAAAATCCGGACGAAAATTTTGTTTTGTTTTTTACCTTTATATAAAAAAGTGGTAATATATTCAACTGAAAGACATGGAAGCTATAAATTTATTCATTATAATTATATCTATTAGTGGAATTTATATTATTTAGAACAAAAACAAAAATAGCGACATATAGAGTACATTTTATTTGAAAAACTTGTGTTTTTCTTAGATCGCGTTACATAATTTATAAATAAATAATTGAAAATCTTATCTTTTCAGCTAAATTTTGATAGAATTTATATTAACAAAAAATTATTTTATTAATTAATTAATTTTTGCATTAATGCAAAAATTTGGGTAAAATCAAACGACTTGGATTTGTTTTGGGCTCTGTTAATGTTAGTATGTTACAATTTTGTAAAACAGAGAATATTCTTGCAAAAGGATCGAATTTAAAATTTTAAATCAATACAAATTTATTTGGAGAACATTTTAAATATTCAAAATTAAAAAAAAAACTTAAATTCGAAATTAAAAATTCCGCTTAACTGGATTTGAAACCGGGTTATATTCATTGTTCCTAACCACTTGACCATTCACCCATGGTTGTTATCTGCTTTAAAACTGGTTTATAAACATTGTCAAATGTTAACCGTATATATATAATAGGATTTTTAAGCTACAAAGCTGCTTCACTAAGCTAGTTTCCAAAAATAAAAACTGTTTCGTCGAAAAAAAATTTTTTTATCGAAAGTTTTAATATAAAAATGAATGAAATCATTCTAAAAACTAAATTTATAAATATTTCGAACATAATTGTTTGTTATTGGGTTACGTTAGTGATTTTTGCCATATCGTAGCTCCGAAGCGCCCCAGAAGCAGACTTTCAGTTTCAAAACTCCGTTCTATTTTTTATTAATTCAAAACATAACAGAAAAGCATACCGACTATCATCAATTAACGCCAATCATTTTTTAACGCCCTCGAAACATAAAACCCAGTTTGCAAAGCTATATTGAGTGAGTATTTAATCAAAATTATCAAAGCTAAATTTATCTATAAAAATATATTGAAGATTTTTGGTGCGCTCTCAAACATTGTACAGGAAGGGTTAACTCAAAAAAAACACATAAAAACGTTTAGCTTTAACACATTTAAATTTTTATATTGTGATTTATTTATAGCATATGATTTTTATTTCAAAAGATCCACATGATGGGTAACCTTTTTTTGGAAAAAGGAAGGGCGGGCGTAGATAATCTTGTAGAGAAGAAAACGTTTAACTTTAAAGTACTTAATTCTAACAGTCTATGAACTGCTATTCAACAAAATAAAATGTGTATTAATATATATATATATTTAGTGTCAAACACTGTTTAGCTTGTTTTTTTGTTATTCAATTCGGCACTAGTATACGTTTAATTTAGTACATTGGCCCGGAGTCAAATTGTATTTTTTCTTACTTTAGATATTTTTTCAAGGCTCATTTTTTAATTAAGTAAATCTGACTATCGCACGTTATTTTATTACATTAATAATAACATCGGTTTAAAAAATACAGCAGGAAAAACCAGTGATTTTGCCACAAACGTAAGATAAAAATATAATCGGTTGCTTCTTTGTTAACTAAAAAGATAAAAAGCTGCCAAAATAAAAGGCAAATAATTTAATAAAAAAGTGATTATTAACATTTTGGGATTTTTCATCTATAAACCGCTGCAAATCCGCCGATGGTAATGCGCGCCAGTGCTGCACTGTGTTAAACTCCACGTCTTTCATCGTCCGGATGCGAAGTTTAACACAATGCAGCACTGGCGCCTTCTGCGGATTTGCAGAGGAAAGAATCCCAAAGGGTTAAGACAGCTGAATAACTGTCTAATGAGTTTCTTATTATTTATTATATCCGTAGACATATTATCGTTAGATTAATAGTATGAAACAAATGAATTTTTTTAAAACTTACCCATTTTTTATTATTATTAACGCACCATTGGGGTACTATTTATGTTTGTTTATCTTCGTTGTTGTTTGTTTTTTTTCTTCATTTTTCTTGCTATTTAGTTGCTATAAAGCGCTTTTTTACTTTGGTTAAATGTTGCATGTTATCGTTCATACTTTTTTCTTTTGTTTTTTTGTGCTGCATGCAAAGCTGTCAAAAAGGTCAAATTATTATTTTAGCTGTTTATGGACGTTGGATGCTATATTGCTGTAGGTAGCTTTGTATATTTTGAAAGTTTTTTTATACATCTAAAACTAGAAGGAAAAAATGAAAGAAACGATGAAAGAAACTTATGGTTGAATTATATCTGGCTGACCACGAAAATTTAACTGCAGATGAACGGAACATTTAAAATTGTGCGGTTATGACGTTTAAAAAAACAAATAAGAGTGCAAATTTTTATTTAATTCCACCTTTTTAGGGGAAACATACAAAAATTAACCAATTTTAGCCCTTAAAAAATTTGCAATTGAATTTCAAATTATAAGTATATAAGATAAATAATTATTAAAATAAGGGTTTTGATTAGTTATGTTCCTCAGAGCTTCGAGCTCCGGAGCTCCGGAGCAGAGCTTCGCTTTTAGGGGCTCCGGACCAACCCCCCAGAGCTCCGCCCTATTTTCATACTCTTAATTTCGTCAATAATAAAAAAAATTATTTCGTTAATTATTTTGTCAAAATTTTTTTGTAAGCTAATTTTTTTACAAAACTTATTTAAAACAATAAAAATGGTTCTACAAATACAGATAGAGGCGTGTAAAGTATACTTTAAGATTAAATAAGTTTGTAATTACTAAGGTAAGGGGCGATGTTCTGGAGTTCCTCCGCTTTAAATGGGTTGGAGCTCTGGAATATGATATTGGAGGGTAGAAACATCACTTAGTTTTTTATCTTTATTAAATCGCTTTCTTTGTAAATTTGAATGGTTTTATTGTTAAAGTCGATTTAATATGCTGAAATTATCGAAGCCAGCTGATTTTATTTGCCTGTGATTTCGTTTATGAAAGTGTTGGTTTATGGAAGTTATAGCATTACGTAGATAGAAGGCTTTGATATTATAAATGGATATAACTTTTGTTTCTAAAAAATTGATGCTTGAGTTTTTATAGACATTTTTAAACAATTAAGTTGTTTAAAACCAACATTTTTTTCTTTGAGAATATTATATATTAGTAATGTTCCCCGGAGCTTTCAAGCTTCAGAACTTCGGAGCAACCGGATCCCCGGGCTCCAAAGCTCCGCACTATTTGTTCACTAAATTTATAAATAATTAAAGTGTGATGTCACAGATTATTTTGTCAAAATTTTTTTGTAATTTAAATTTTTTAAAAACTTATTTAGAGCGTTAGAAATCATTTTAAAAAATGCAGTATGAAGATAACTTTAATATTCGTTAACCTTGGAGTCACTTAAAACCGTTCATTTACGGGGCGGAGCTCCGGAGCTCTCTCCGCTTTAAATGGCCGGAGCCATTTAAAGATTGGACGGTAGTAACAATCAGATTGGAAGGTAGGAACATCGCTATTATATGTGTAGTGTTTTTTTTGTTTGGTAATGTGACGGTTGCTTTGAAAGATCAATTGATAATGCTAATGCAACCAATATAATAGTTTTATTATAACTTAATGTTAACTGTTGTTAAATCTTTAAAGAATTAAGCCCAGTTTAACTGATCGGAAATAAAAATCACAACCGCAATTTACTAAAGCTATTCAATATTGCAATTACTTTGTTTATTTTTGATTAAATGATTTTTTAAATAGGATAAATAGTAGACTATATAAAAATTTTTTTTAAATTTTTTCATTATTCAAGCTATTACTTTATTTATTAAACCATTACTTTACTTTTCACCAAAAAGATGCATTGTGAATTTTACTTGTACATTGTGAATTTTGAACTAAAAAACTTAAAAAATATTAACTTATTTAACCCGGTTTGGGATTTTCTGACATATGTGTTTAGGTTGATTTTTTTAATGTTAACCCT
>JASAMX010027548.1:0-21522 GCA_030248175.1 Microlaimidae sp. YZB2_3 | reverse complement strand
TAAGCATAAAAACATTCTGGCATAAAACCATTATAGAGGATGATGAATTATTTTGTTTTTTTAATATTGAATGGGTTTTTCTGATATTGATGTATTTTCACGAATTGGGAGCTAAGGTTAATAAGTCGGATTGGATCAATTCCTCAATTCCTGACATGATGAAGTTAATAACACCTGAAAAAAAATGCTTTAGGATAATTTTTGTTTTTAAAAAAATTAACAAATTATGTTTGATTTCCCAAATTTTATTGCGAAAATTTGTGTGCGAAACGCGGTTAAGAAATTTTCAGTGCTGCTCAATATTCAACTTCGCTGGTTTTTGCGTCTACTGTGCGGTCTACTTCTCCCTTATACACAGCACAGCGAGCCAAAATTTTCAGTCTGCGTCTAAGACGTGACTCGATAATGATCAAAATGTTAGACTCACAAAAAACGATAATTCGCTCATAAACAGCTGTGTATTGCATAAGGCTTAGACTACGACTGAGCTTTTAAAAGGGTTGCTATGGGTTTGGTTCGATATCATAATAATGAATTTCTTTAAATTCTAAATTTATATTGACTTCATGGGTTGCACTAAAAGTTCTTTTAATTTTTGATTTTCAGAACTCACATTCCTAAAGCGCGGTTATTTTCGGATTAGGGAAAAATAATAATCGAGACTCTTATTGGCAATTAAAACACAATAAGTTTCCCCTTTTGCTGTTTTTAATAATTGAAATTGGTCAAAATTTTCCACGCAGCCAATAATGAATGAACTTTTTTTCTTAATTCGAAGTTAATCGCGCTTTATAAATGCGGCTACTGTAGTTTCAGATGTATTTTAGGCACATGTTATTCTTGAACAAATGGCAAAAGTTAACGGAAAACATTTGGATTTGAAAACACTAGTGAACACAGAATCTACCCCAACCATTTCTTCAGAAACATCCCAAACTCTTGATCCATCACTTAATCGAAAGTACAATTACCTGGACTTAATCAAGCACCGTGTAATTATAGTTTATTTGTCTGGTAAGAATTTAGTTTTTGTCAAGAAAGGTAATTTTTTACTAAATAAAATTTAAAAAAAATTAGTAAATTTTTATAAAATAAAATATGTTGAATAGACCTTTGGAAACAACCGTTTACTAATTATCCACTGAGTTCTTGGAAAGGTTTACATTTCTACCCATCCCATCTATTTTATGTTTTTTTTTGCCCAAAACAAACTTTTTTCATCCAGATGAGAGTTTTTGGTTATTATCAATTCTGTGAAAAACGTGTGCCCTGACTGTGGCAAAAAACCGCACGACGTGCCGCACCTTTTCAATTGCCGTGCAAATCCAACCAACTTACAACTGGAAGATCATTGGTCCAATCCGAAGGCAGTCAGCAACTTTCTGGATGTGACCTGATCCGGCAATCAACAACAACATCAATAAAAATATCTAAATTTATTTGAACCTTAATTATGTTACCTAATGTCTCAGTGTGATAATCCGGTGCGCTTTGCATTATTAATTTGTCTTCAATACAAACAAAATAATCCTAAATTTGTCAATAAATGCTTGTTTGCATACACAAAATAAACCAAAACTAAATCAAATAAGGTTTAACTAAATTCAATAATTCAAGATTTATTGTTTTTAAACGTTACTGAAAATTTGCGACGTTATTTTTTTTTTGAGATTGCCATTCAATCCGATCTTTTATAGTTGTCTCGGTTTGACAAACGACCAACTGTATGATTTCTTTTATATTCATTGTTAAATAATTTTTAAGTATATTAAAAGTATGTTTTGTAGTGATGTTAACAAAATATTCCATTACTGTTTCTTATTCTTTTTAGCGTTATTCTACAGCTGGTTGGCTTCCAGTATTGTATCGTTTGGCATTTATTTTAACATGAAAAATCTTGCAGGCAACCGATTCCTAAACACATTTTACCTCGGTCTTTTTAAAGGAGTATCCGGGTGTATTCCATTTCTAGGTATCTTACAACATTAAATTTTATTTCATTAATGTTTCTATTTACAATTTATTTTCTTTTTTTACAATGTTTGTTTTATCATTTTGTTAGAAGATAAAAAATCCATTATTAAGTTTTAAATTGACAGTTTGGGGGAAGGTGTGCGGGGTAACCCCAACCCCCCCCCCCTGTTCACCTATGGTTACAATAGATCACAAATGGCAATAACTTGGCACTGCGAAAATTTCACAAAAATAGGTCTAAAATGGCGAATATTATGGAATATTTTTTCTGTTTTTGAGTTGGGAGGGGGACAGCACAGTTACTAATCATTTAGGGGGTCCGGCATCAGCGGATCGTGGCTAACGGTAATTCCGATGGACCATGGACCAACATGGACCCGCCCATGAGGGGTGAAACACTCTCTTTAACAATACAAAACAATATAAAGCTGTTAGTGCACTTCAGGCTTAGGCTTAGGCTTAGTGTGAACCTAAGCCTAAGCCTAAGCCGTTTAAAAGTTAAAACTAACAACTTTATATTGATTTGTATTGTTAAAGTGAGTCTTTTACCCCTCATGGGCGGGTCCATGTTGGGTCCATGTTGGTCCATGGTCCATGGGAATTACCGTTAGCCCGGATCGTTCACAGGTCTGGTTAACCTGTCATATTGTTAATTTAATTTGGATTCTTTATAGTCAGTAAATGGTGCGGAAGAAAACCGATCTTATTAGTTTCGGCAAGTGTGGCCTGTTTGGCCAGTTGGGCAGCTGTTGCGGTAAGATTACCTTTTTTTAAAAAAAACACAATATTAAAAACGCAAGAAATAATTCTTTGTGGCAGCATCAATTTTATTGACTATAAAATCCAAATTAAATTAACAATATGACAGTAACCAGACCTGTGAACGATCCGGGCTAACGGTAATTCCCATGGACCATGGACCGACCTGGACCCAACATGGACCCACCCACTGAGAAGGGGTAAAAGACTCACTTAACAAAATAAATCAATATAAAGTAGTTCATTTTAACTTTTAAACGGCTTAGGTTTAGGCTTAGGTTGACACTGAAACAGTTTTATTGTTTTGTATAAAGAGAGTGTTTCACCCCCTAATAGGCAGTAGGTAGAGGCCTAAATGGTCATCACTGTCCCCCTCAACTCAAAAACAGAAAAATATTCCATAATATTCAGTTATTAGACCTTTTTGTGAAATTTTGGCCATACCCATTTGTGATCTATTGTAACCATAGGTGAACAATAAGGTTACCCCGCAGCACTTCCCCAAACTGTCAATTTAAAAGTTAATAATGGATTTTTATACTTCAAAATGATAAAACAAACATTGTAAAAAAAAGACAATAAATTGTAAATAGAAACATTAATGAAATAAAATTTAATGTTTCAGATATACCTAAAACAAAAACCCTACAAATATCCCTTGGAGACCGAGGTAAAAATATGTTTAAATAGGTTGCCTGCCATTTCATGTTAAAATGAATGCCAAACGATCGCTGGAAGCAACCAGCTGTATAACACTAAAAATATTTTTTGTTAACATCACTCAAAACATACTTTTAATATACTTAAAAATTATTTTAACAATGAATATAAAGAAAATAAGTTGGTCGTTTTGTCAAACTCAGACGACTATAAAAGTTAAACTAAAAATAAATAAAAAAAATAACGTCGCCAAATTTTCAGTAACCTTTAGAAAAACAATAAAATCTTGAATTATTAAATTTAGTTCAACCTTATTTGATTTAGTTTTGGTTTATTTTGTGTATGCAAACAAGCAATTATTGCAACAAATTTAGGATTCTTTTGTTTGTATTGAAGACAAATTTCAATTCATGCAAAGCGCACCGATTATCACACTGAGACATTAGAGTAACTAATTAAGGTTCAAATAAATTTAGATATTTTTATTGATGTTGTTGTTGATTGCCGGATCAGTTCACTCCAGAAAGTTGCTGACTGCCTTCGGATTGGACCAATGATCTTCCCAGTTGTAAGTTGGTTGGATTTGCACGGCAACTAAAGGGCAGGCGTCGTCGTGTTTTTTGCCACAGTCAGGGGCACACGTTTTTCACAGAATCATGATCCAAAAACTCTCATCTGGATGAAAAAAAGTTTGTTTAGGGCAAAAAAAAAACATAAAATAGATAGGAAATGGGTGCCAAAAATGTAAACCTTTCCAGAATCGTGGATAATAAACGGTTGTTTCCAAAGGTCTCTTTGACATATTTTATTTTCGAAAAATTTACTAATTTTTTTTATTTAAATTTTATTTAGTAAAAAAATTACCTTTTCTTGACAAAAAACTAAATTCTTACCAGACAAATAAACTAAATAATTACAAGTGCTTGATTAAGTCCAGGTTAATTACTTTCGATTACAGTGAATCGATCGAGGTTTTGGATGTTTCTGAAGAAATGTTAGGTAGATTCTGTGTTCACTAATGTTTTCAAATCCAAATGTTTTCCGTTAACTTTTGCCATTTGTTAGATACATGTGCCTAAAAACATCAAACTACAGTAGCCGCATTTATGAAGCGCGATTAACTTCAAATTAAGAAAAAAAGTTCATTCGTTATTGGCTGCATGGAAAATTTTGACCAATTTCAATTATTAAAAACAGCAAAAGGGGAAACTTATTGTTTTTAATTGTCCAATAAGAGTCTCGATTATTATTTTTCCCTAATCCGAAAATAACCGCGCTTTAGGAATGTAAGATTCTGAAAATCAAAAAATTAAAAGAACTTTTAGTGCGACCCGTGAAGTCAATATAAATTTAGAATTTAAAGAAATTCATTATTATGATATCGAACCAAACCCATTAGCAACCTTTTTAAAAACTGAGTCGTAGTCTAAGCCTTATGCAATACACAGCTGTTTATGGCGAATTATCGTTTTTTGTGAGTCTAACATTTTGATCATTATCGAGTCACGTCTTAGACGCAGACCGAAAATTTTGGCTCGCTGTGCTGTGTATAAGGGAGAAGTAGACCGCACAGTAGACGCAAAAATCAGCGAAGTTGAATATTGAGCAGCACTGAAAATTTCTTAACCGCGTTTCGCACACAAATTTTCGCAATAAAATTTGGGAAATCAAACATAATTTGTTAATTTTTTAAAAACAAAAATTATCCTAAAGCAATTTTTTCTGGTGTTATTAACTTCATCATGTCAGGAATTGATCCAATCCGACATTAACCTTAGCTCCCAATTTGTGAAAATACATCAATATCAGAAAAACCCATTCAATATTAAAAAAAAACAAAATAATTCATCCTCCTCTATATATGGTTTTATGCCAGAATGTTTTTATGCTTATAAAAATTGTGCTTGTAGTTGTAGGAATTCATGCTCGTTCTAACATGAAGAATACGATAACGCTTTTCGTTTATGTTTTAAAACTAAAAATTGAATTACAAACAAATGAATAATATCAAGACCTGTGCACTGCCCCCCCCGGGGGGTTTAAACGGGAGGGGGGCACGGGGGGCAACTTTTTTGAAACGGGAAGGCAATAAAACGGGGGAGGCAAGCAAGGGGAAAAGAAAAAAGGAGAAAAAAGATAAAAAAGAAGGGAAAAGAGAAAAAAGGGACAAAAAAAGCGAAAACGAGGTTGAAATCATCTTGAAAAATGACTTAAAATGGTGCTTACCTATTGAAATAGCCTAACAACCGCAAACAATTGCGATGACGGCGTCATCATTTTTCAAAAATGGCTTCATAATTTTAGGGTACTTTTTATTTTTTGGCGGGGGGCAATACAAACATTTTCGGGGGTGGGCAAATCTTCCAAAAAACGGGGGGGGGCATTTCCAGACCGTGCACAGGTCTAATAATATATATTACTCATATGACACTATTTTTCCTCAAAAGAATTTAATAATACAAACATTCGCCATTGTGACTGGGAAAGTATATCAATTCACTTATTTAGCATTTAAAAATCAATCTTTAAGCTCCACAAAAGCAAACACTATTGATGCAAACCCCAACTTCTTTAATTCTGTGGTGTTGGATGAGCCAGGGCACTTTCACTGAAACAAATAATATTGAGCCACCACAGCCGGGCATGCACTAAGTCCAGCACTACATGATAATACCTGAAACAAGATTATTTAGCAGTTTTCTACAAAATGTGGTCTGACTAAACAAATTAAGCGGGCATTAAATATTGTATAGCAAATATGCATTGTATTGCAAACGTTCAATTTTATACGCCAGGTAAAATTTTTGTGATGGATGACCTACTCATTTAAGATATTATGTTTATACAAATTTTTTTCTAGTTTAACATATTTTTTTGTAAAAAAATGCAGAAGTGTAGTATTTCCATCCCTCTGGCGCTTCTAGCTTTGTATGCTAAACTCATTAACTTTTTTTTTAGTTTTTGCGGTGTTATATGAGAAAGTATAACCACAAGACAACTTGGGTTAAATTGGAGCCCCCCCCCGGGAAGTAAATTTAGGCCCGGGGCGGCCGGTGAAATTTAGACCCAGCCGGGGGTCAAAATTAACTCCACGGGGGGTCAAAGTTAGCATTCCCCCAGGGGGTCAAATTTGACTGGGGGCTTAACTCCGCGGGGGTTAAATTTCTGTCAAAGCGATAAACGGATAGGGGAGAAATTTTGTACACATACACAGTGATACATTCTTTGTTATGTATTCTTAGTAACACTTAGTAGCTAGTTAGTATTAGTAGCATAACAAACAGAAAATTTAAATACTTTCGGTGCATTTTCACCAAAGAATTTCTGATTTTTTTAATTGTTTAAAAAATGATTCTAAATTAAATATTAGAAAAAACCCAGCAGTTAGGTAGGAAATACAACCTTTTTTATTTAATAAGTTATGGGCAATAACCCTTTTCTATTCTATATTATAATTTTAGTTTAATTTCATTTTAAAAAAAAATGATTAAGATCCACGGATTACAGTACTATGGTCTTTTATAGCATATAACTTTTATCAAATTAGTACGAATTTTTTCTGTTAATATAGAATATAATTTTTTCAGTGTAAATATTGTGTAGATGGTTTTGTTTTAAATTTTACCTCCAATAAGCGGTGAGATAAACAATAAAAGCCATAACCATAAGACCAAATGGCCAACCATTCAGAGATGTTACTCCTACACCGATATTGACCTCCGACTCGATTCTAATAAAAATTCCATGTTTACAACCATATAACCTCCACCGAAAAAACCTATAAGCATTTCTAACGTGAAATTGAGAGTGAAATACATCAATTATAACTTCAAATTTTCAAAACGAGACAGAAAACAATATTTTATAAAAATTGACTATCTTGTTAATAATGGTACATAGTGTAAAATATTACCAAAAAAGTAAAAAACACATTAAATTAAAACAAAAACTTCTTTTGTAATAGGAAAAAATTTACAGCAAAATAGGTTGTCTATTTAAAATTCGATTAAGGTGTAAAAAAACTAATAACATAAATTTTACTTTAATTATATAAATTGAAAACTATTTTTCTTTATGGCAAAAATTAAAAATAATACTAATTCATAAGAATTAAGATGTTCATGTATTCACTTCAATTGTACATTGTCTGCCACTGCATTTAATTTTGAATCTTCAGCACGCAGCAAAAAAGTTTTTGTCAAACAACTTTGATAAATTCTATAATTAAAAATTAACATCACATCATTTGAATACGAAATAATTTAAAAAATTAAACTCACCCATACAAAACATAATCACCAGTGTCAAGTACCAACTCACTAACCCAATACCCGATAACAAAAAATTCAGAAGAATCACTAATGTAATTTGATATCTAAAATAATTTTTATATGTAGGATTTAAAAATATTACTTGTTTAAACATAATCCAGAAACAAATTGCTTAAATTTACACATTAGGCCACAATTTTGGTAAAATAATAGAGCAATATACTATGTACTTCGTTCAGTTACGTATTGCTAAACAAGGTTAAAAGTAAGAATGGGCGTCTTTTATTTCTTGGACAAGGAGAGAATCGGATTTTCCATTGGTTCACATTATAAAATTTAAATTGATAAAAGAATCAATTCCTCTCTAAATAATCATTAATAGTTTAAATTAAATTGAAAACACAATCAAACGTAATGAGGAATTCATTCTTTTATCACTTTAAATTAAGAATGTGAACCATTGCAAAGTCGAAAAAACTCCGTTTTTTGTACTTTATTTTTTTATTTCGAAATTAAACATTAACAATATTATTTATTTAACTTTTTTCCAAATATTTATCGAGTTGACAATTATTTATATAAAAATATTTTAGTTAAAACAGTGTTTTAATTTTTTAATCAAGAATCAAACAAAAGTCCAAAAATGCATTAAAATTAGTTTTCGTGAGCTTTTATTCTGATTCTCTCCTCGTCTGTGAAAAAAAGATGTCAATATTAATCTTTGGCTAATATTTTGCTAATCGCGCTTTATCAGTGCGGCTATAGAAGATTTTAAAAACAAAAAAATGTGTGACTGTGATTAAATAAAATAATTGCTCTTGAATTTTTTAATCTTTATTTTTTTTATTTTTTATGTTAGATTTTCACGGTTTTCACAGATTTTTCTCCTTTATCGCAAAAAAACCCTACTTTTAAATTGAAACATATACATTTAAAAAATATATAAATCCGTCTGTCCAAAGTTCAAGTTAATGTTTTTTAATTTATACACACAAATTGAGTTTGTTTTTTTTCATAGAACAATAAATTTACAATGTTAATTCTAAAATTTTGAACCGAATACCTTCATCCGGCTTTTCATCTTTTTTATCTTGAAAATTTAGAACCAGATTTATTTTTTAGGGAGTATCTAATATATGTACAAGACACCAATCAAGAAACATGCATTTAAGTTTTTTTAGGAACTGTGTGCATGTTACGTGAAAGAAAAGTATTAAAAAGATTTTGCCAAATTAATTTAAAAGTATTTAAAACAGAACATTTACAAAATTGCACTGGGTGCAAAAAGTAAAACAAACGTTTGCAACGAAAACAAGTACACTAATTTGAATGAACATAGCTTTAAATTTTATAAATAATATTTACTAGAAATCATTCAAAAAAGTTGAATCCTGTACTGTGCGAAAAACCTACCATCAAACAAAGTCACATGAGGAATATTTTGCATACAACAGGATTAAATTTGTAATATATTCTTTAGAATTTGAGTTCGGTAGTCTTTACCAAAAAACAATCATGGTAAACTTGCTGTACGTACCATGATTGTACTTAACTCAAAATCCCAAAGATTGTATTGCAAATTTAATCCTGTTGTTTGTAAATTATTCTTTATATGTGATCTTGGTCGATTGCACCAACCACCATTAAATGATAATTTCTAAAACACCCAACAAGTGAACACTGCCCAGTGCCTGCTAAACTAGAATTTCGACACTAAAAATTAATATAAAACTGCAAAACTAAAAACTACTGCTACATTAGAACGTCTACTAAAAATTACTCAGGTGATTTTTGTTTTGATACCTAATTCATGTTTATTTTTATTATTTTGTTTGGATCATCTGTTTCAGTGCAAACTTTTACACTTTTTCTGTTTTATTCAATGATAGAAATAACATGAAATATAAATTTATATTTGTATTTTTAAGCCACTTAGTGTTAGACGTTTGATATTAATTTATTGAAAATTATTAACATAATTTATTATGCAATACAACACAACAAAAAAGCAAAAATATAAACATATATCGTTGACAGGTTTTAAAATCAGTTTCATATCGAGTTAA
This sequence comes from Microlaimidae sp. YZB2_3, assembly GCA_030248175.1. Classification (NCBI taxonomy): domain Eukaryota; kingdom Metazoa; phylum Nematoda; class Chromadorea; order Desmodorida; family Microlaimidae; species Microlaimidae sp. YZB2_3. Next base: position 11,792 of record JASAMX010027548.1, on the reverse strand, counting down.
TAGATGGCAATAAAAATGTGATTGCAATTAAATACTACATTAAATATATTGTTGATTAATATTAAAATTAAAAAATTAAAACAGATGTTTCACATTAACCATGTTTTTGTTTTTAATTTATGCGAATGGAATTTAAAATTATAAAAAAAATTTAAACTGAAAATTAAAATTTGGTTTCATGCGGGTTTGACCTCTTCATCTTCGTCAATTTGAGTACGTACGCCTTAACCGATTGGGCAACACACGATCGGAGATTGAAGTTTAAAAACACATATATAAACAAATAATCTGTATTAAATCGAATCTAATTGGCTGATAAAGTGAAGTTAGATTCTCGTGATTTGAGTGGTTACTTAATGGCGGGGGGCATTTTTTAATCCAACGAACAACTGTTGCAGCCACGTTGGGTTTGCCTTTAGTTTTTTAGATCAAAATAATATTTCTTGCGCGCGCATTATTATTTTTGTAACCGCCATATACTCGTCATACTAGGGTATTTTTTGTGTTACTGTAAGTGCGCTGCGTAAAGTATATCAATAGAACGATTTAATTATATAAATAAAACAGATGGTTTTTAAATGAATAAAAAATCAATCAAATCCAGAAAAGGTATAAAAAACCTATCACTGATTTCTTAAAATTTAACAATAGAATCGTAAGACCTTGTACTCATTTTATTTCAATAGCTGGATATGTCATATTAAACGACAAAAATCAGCGTATCAATTTCGGCCGCTTCACACCGAAGTTACGAAGTACCAACTATCCACGCGATCGCCGCGCGTTTACACTGCTATAAATTGCCACTTGTCACTCTGGTGTGAGCTAGGCCTTATTGTCTAATTATAAAGAACTAAGTGCTTTCATCGGAGGTCGTGCTTGTTCTGTCACTTTTGCAGGCGCCTTCTTGATCGTCTTTTTTGTCCCGTCCATGCGTTTCCAAAATCGGCATAAAAAAATTGAGAAAAACTGGCAAAAATACCAAGGCGTGTATCGTTCCAAAAATAATTACCAGAAAAATTGTTTTGAAAAATACATTAATTATATATGAATCCACAAATCCTAATACCATTACTCCCAGTATCGTTGAAACAGCACCCTAAAAATTAAATTGAAGGGTCAACATATTATTTAGCTTGCAAATTTTTCAATCAAACACAAAACCACCGTATTCATGAACAATGTCAATTAAAAATAATATTCAGTGGTTTTTAGTAGACTTTTTAAAACTAAATAAGTTTACTATTTTCAATGTCTATTCACCGGCTATATTTCATTCACTACAAGAGGGTAGGTTTTTTACATCTATTTTTTGCACTAAATACGTACAAAACTATGTTTATCTAAACAGTATATCTATTATTATTATTATATTAAGAATTTTTTTATTTAGTCAGATATAATAAACAGTTGATTTATCCTTGAAAAAAGCTTATACCAATATTAGTTGAAATAATTTCTTTGAAATTCAATAGACAGAACGACAGTAACCTGTCCCCGTGATCGTCTTTTCCCGTTACCACGGTAAAACCTTTGTCCTACGGTGGTAGTATTTTGCTCTGCCCATAATGTATAATCTTTACCGCGCTTAACTCTAGGTATCACCTAGCTCATACCTAGGTGGTACGTTATACTGTACGTTGGTTAAAACTTGCATATTTCCTACCATTTTAACTTGCTCACTCTAATCGAATCACTTGGTCACTCGCTCGCTAGAATTAATTTTTTCCAGTGCTCATTGGAAAAATGTGATTCTATACTCTATAGCGTCAAAATTCTTGTCACGGGGTCTTTGGAACCGCCAGCAGGGATTTTGAGCCGCTGGAAAACAATGGGAACTTGAAGCAGAAACTACAAAAATAGGTCAGGGTTGGTTTTAGATTTCGGCTTAGGTTTACGAATACTTTTAGCGATTTAACACTTTCAACTCCAAATACCCCGCTTCCGACGTCAAGTTTCCTATTTTGAGCTCCAAGTTGGAGCTCTAAGTGCCCTTGTTTTTAACGACTCTAAATAAATATTCTTTAGAGAATTTTAACATTAAACAACGTTTTTTACAAAGGAGAGGGTTTCGACCATCGTTATATGTTAACAAGAACAACAAAAACAATCAGTGTCAAGTATTTTCATGCTCAGCATAGTCGAAATTTTTTTGTCTAAGCAAATTTCCTAAGTAAAATTACGTTTTTTTCTTTTTACTCCATTATGCTCTATTGTTTTATAGAGTTATTTAGAGCTAAAGGCAAGCTCACAGTTTCTGGTGCAGTTGTTCAGTGAATAAAAAAATGGGAAGCCATATGATGACGAATTAAATTGTTCGCGTTCAGTGTTGTTTATAAAAATCTTGGTTATTTTTAAATCGATAAATCGCATTGTTTTGATTGGTTATTACATAATCCCCAGTTTTGTTTAGTACAGAACTGCACCATCCACATTTGGCTTGCCTATAGTTTATACTTTAGCAGCACGAAAATCAACAAAATATTAAACTGTTTTTAATAATACCTGAAAAACGGGGAAACCTAATTTTTCAATAGCAGATAATGTGCGATCGTAAGAGTTGGTTTTGCTGGAAGACACATATCCATATGTAATGTGGGCGGTGAAATCCACGGAAAATCCAATACTCATAACAATAGTGATCATGCTTGTGCTGTCGAGATTCACATCCCACCATGTCATATATCCGACCACTCCCAGGTCAATCGATATTATGGCTAAATGAAACCCATATTTTGTGAATTCTTAAATAATTATTTCTTTTTTTAATTGGACAAAGTGGAAATAAGTATTTGCAAGGCTGTTTCCTGTACGGTTTTTTTTTAGAAACTTAAGAACGTAGTGTTTTCTCGGAAATTTTATTTGTTCGAGTTTTATTATATTTAAAAAAGATAATTAACTCAATATTTTGAGTTTGACATCTCACCACAATTAAACATTAAATGGTAAACATTTCATTTTTTTTCTTTTTTCATTTTTCAAATTATTTTGAATGAGTTGTTGGCTTTATAAAAATATTAAATATATCAAAAAATCTTTATATTATACAAAAAATCATAATTAGTTTTTTTTTTATTTTTACAAAAACACTCGCCATTTTAGGCAGCGATTTGAGTTCAGATTGCGATGCAGTTCGAATGGAATACAAAAAAATCTCGTTCCATCTCCATGCCGTAGTCAAAATATGTTCTATTTTGTGCAAATATTAAATGCACTGAATTATGTACACAAACCTTTATTGTAATTGCAAACAAAATCCGAACATTTCGGATTGTTTCTGATCTACTCTCATTTATATTTAAAAAATACGAAACAATGAAAAAACATATAAAACACACTTTTTACATTTAGTTTGAATTAAAGCAATGCACCCTATTTAAAGATTCTGCGAAGGCTAGTTTTGTTAGACAGTTTTGCTCGGAGTGTATGACAGTTGTGAATGTCACCAAAAAATTTTGATTTTTCAACTCAGTGAAATTTTTGCCATAGCAAAAAAGGAAAGACGAATAATTCATGAAACAAAATAAATTCTAACAAAAGTGTTTTTTTGTTCTAACAATAGAGTGGATTTTATGCGTAAAAACTGTTGTTTTTTTAACCCTATATTTAACGGTTAACAAGTTTTTAATGCCAACAGTGGTGTTCTTTAAAAACATTTTATATCCAAAAAAACTGTAATTTAAAGTTTTCTAGCTTACCTAACGTAATCCAAAGAGTACAAATAGCATTTGGAATAAGTAAAAGAGATACAATAATCATACAGCACAAGGCAATTCCAATATTTTGTAGAGTATTTGGAAGCACAATTCTAAAAGAAAAAACTGCAAGTTATTACTGCATTTATATAAAATGTGTTTTATTAAAGTAATTCTCAACATTCTTATGGATTTTTTCAAAATAATGTCATAATTACAGTGCCAAAATATTGATCCTTCCATTATGCATTTTTGGTGATTCGTTTTCGGAGTTTAGGCAATTTTGCGTCTGCTATTCATAAACTTCCGCAAAGAATGTATTTTTTAAAAGTAAGATTTAAAAAAAAGTTGCAAATGGCGTGCCATATTTAGCAACAAACACCACAGAACAAAAAAGTATTTTCAAAAACTTTTGATTTTGTTTTTGTTTTTTTTTCTTTTTCATTAAAAATTAAATTATGTTATGCTGTGTAAAAACTACGAAGTGAATTATTATTGTTGGTCCAAAATTATCGAAAATAAAAAGCGAAATTTCTACTGTACTTTTTTTAAAACTATTTTTTAAATTTTTTAGCTTAAAATAGAAAAAAAAAAACAAAAAGAAAAAATGAATTATTGAAATACCTTTGTTGGTCAGCTAATTCCCACCAGAATCCATAAGTAAACACGTCGTATTCTTTGAATTGGTCAGCTATTCCACGTAAATCCACCACCGTTGATGTTCTTTCATTTCCGGTTGCGAATTTGGACAAACCAACACGAAACCGAAAAGCCTTAATTTTAGCTGGCCGTCCTCCTAAATTAAATTTTTTAATAACACATATAAAAATAATATAACACAAAAAAGTTTTTACCTTTCAAAACGATTGTCGCGCGCAATAAATTATTGAAAATTGTCGTTTAAAAAATCGCACTTTTCTTTTTTTTTTGTGCGGACATAATATGCCCAGGTTTGTTTAGTATGCATTAATTACTCTTAATAATTCAATAATTTACTTGTGTTGTAATTTTTTTTCGATCAGCTCGTGGGCACTGACAATAATAATTACTACAAGTTTTTAGAATTTATTAAAACACGTTGTTGTCAACAACGTTTACAAAGTTGACGCAACAAGTTTATTCGTAAGAAATTCTTTTTTTAATTAAAAAATTATATTTTGAATTATTTCAAACTTGAGAGTTTATTGGGGGTATATTAAAAAAAGTTGGCAAGTTACATATAATTTAACACAGCTTTAAAACTGAAATTGAAAATTATAATTTTGCCAGATATCAATGTATTAAATATTTTTATACTCCACTAGTTAAAAAATGATTTTAACAGTTTTGTTTTGCTGATAGAATATTTTTTACCAAAAAAAAAAACAATTTTCTTTGTTTATTATTCTTTTTTTCCAAAAAATTTGCTTTCTTTGCTTTGCTTCGGTATAAAAACGCATTTTTTTTTTAAATTCCGAATAATATAAAACCTTGGCAAAAAATATATTGTTTTAAATTTTTAAATATAACAAACGGAAAAAAATGTGTAACCCAAACAATTTTTTAAATCGCCAATGAAATACAGCATTATAAATCCACAACTGATTTAACAATTTAAATAAACATTGATTTTTGGTTAGAAAAATTAAATTCCTGAAAATTTTGTGAATAGAAAACTCCAGCACAGGCCATAGTTTTTTAATTATAATTTAAAAAAATAATAGCTTCACAATTTAAATTGTTGGTTTAAACAAAAATTAACGCTTAACATATATTTTTAAGCTTTGTTTATACAGTTGTTCTGATATTTGGACCGAATTTGCGAAATTAAATATTTTAAATAATCGTTACACAGTACATATAAAAGAAATATATTGATTTATTTTTAAGGATAAAAAGTTTTTTTAAATTTTTTACATTTTTTTAGAATTATTTTTCAATAAACACTATAAATAAAAACTACATACGAGTCTACCGAGGATGACCCATGTATAGCTTAAGTTAATTTTATATTTAAATTCTGATGTAATAAATCTTTAAACCTCTGTATTCCCAGGCGATGTCTTGAGACCACATCTTGACAAAAGAGTATTGCCATGCAAAACTGTGTACTCCATCAAGCCATAATTCTTTGGTATTGGATATGTATGACCCTAATAATATGTATTGTTAGTCAAATTAGATACATGTGCTGGCTATACAATTGTAAATTTTGTAATTAATTATTATATCTTTGTGTCATAAAACTTTGATTTCACCACAATAAAATTTAGACTTTTAAAACAATTTAAGTTGTGAAATTGTAAATGCTTATTAATATTTAGTACAATCAAATTTTTGAAAATTGTCTCCCTGGAAAAAGGTAAACCCAACGTGGCTGCAACAGTTGTTTGTTGGATTATAAAATGCCCCCATTAAGTAACCATTCAAATCACGAGAATCTGACGTCACTTTATCAGCCAATCAGATTTGATTCCATAAGGAGTATTTGTTTGATAAAGTGACGTCAGATTCTCGTGATTTGAGTGGTCACTTAATGGGGGGCATTTTTTAATCCAACGTACAACTGTTGCAGCCACGTTGGGTTTACCTTTAGCAAGTGTAAAAAATCAATAGTATTTTATTGTATATTTTATAATAAAGTATATGTGTTTTGGGAAAATACATACATAAAATATATGTTACCTTCGAAAGAAAAAAAAACAACTGAAAACAATTTTAAATGTTTATGAAATCACGATAAAATATCGCAGAATTTTGTGTTTTTCAACCAGTATTGGAATGATTACCTGTTTTATTAAGATAATTAATATAGCTTCGCAGCCAAAACTGTGTGCCAGATTCAACCACATATTTGCTTTTCTCGAAAGCTTTTACCATATTAAAAATCGCTGTTCTATTTTCTTGGAAAGTGAGATCTGGTGGATTCGCCACTACAATTTCCCCCTAAAAGCTGTTTATTTTTGAAAAAAAAAACATCAGTGTGAATTTCTTTTACTTCTTAGAAGTGAAGTATTTTCACAAAGTTTTTAAATAATTACTAAACGAAGGAGTTTGTTATTGTTTAAAAAATAACGAAATAGTGTGTATAAAAAATCCGCTTCTAAAGGTGAAGGCAAGATCCTATTAATGATTACAAAAATAGATTTACGTAATAATTGATATAACTAAAACGGTCCAATATGAATAAAAAATCAGTATAAGACTTTTCGTTTAAAAAAGATGAAGGTTGTATGCGAATTTCTGCTCGGCTTGTATTTGATACTTTTTAGAAGTAAGGATTGGTGCGAAACCAACCTGAGAAGGTAAAAATTTTGACATACAATAATGCACGATAGATTAAAGATATTTATACCTGATAGCCGCTCGTGAAATACCGCTCTTCCTTTTGTATAAAAGCCACGGCAGGATTGTCTTTGAGAAGTAAATCCGCGAACTGCATACCTTCTTGGAGCTGAGTGCAACCGAATATCGCGCCGAAGAGATAAAGGGCGTAAAGGGCTACAATCCCAATTTTGGCAACGGGGTGCAGCAGGCAGCTCCCGTAAACTTCGTAGAAAGTCTGTTTCTTTTTCGGAGATTTCTTGCGGACTACGTGCGGTAGTTGAGGTAGAACTACGAGTTTGGAATTTTTAAGCTTCATTTCTGGAGTATTCATGCTGACAATACCGGACTCGCTGACAACAATGTCCATGTTTCCAACCTGAATTTTAAATATTAAGAAAAAATTCCAAAAAGAGTAGTAATTTAAACTAAGATAAAATTGTAAAAAAAACGAATCTATAATTTTAAATTGAGAATAGTGTAAATTGTGTCGCATTTTTCTATTATTTTCCCCAAAGTTGTTACCACTATTTATTTCAAATCTCTTTTTTTGAATTCCATAAATTATGCTACATACACTTATTAATTTTAGACTAAAATCTACAACATAAACCTTAAAAAATACTTTAAATACAAATTATTTAATTTTAGAATTATTTGTTTTTTACTAAACATGATGTGTAGTTTTGGTTGTTCCTCCTCACACTTTATAGGGTACTAAGTATTTTTACTATAAAACCCACTATATTTAGTAATATCAAGAATACATAACAAACAATAGTTTACTGTGTATTAAATTTAATTAAGACATTATCAACAGTTTTAAATAATGTGCTAACTTAGCACCTAGTGAGCACGCGTTTAGTGGACTGGCCCCTGAGGGGGATTAGATTCAACCACCCGGAGAGTTAAATTCAACCCTCGTGGGGTCAAATTTAACCCCCGGGGGTCAAATTTAACCCCCAAGGGGTCAAATTTAGCCCCCCGGAGGGTTAAATTTCTGTCAAAGCGATGCACGGATAGGGAAGAATTTTAATACACAGTGATACATTCTTTGTTATGTATTTTTGATAATATACAATAGACTGCGGGTTAAAATCTCCAGCGAATAACATTTTTACATTAAAAACCAAAAAAAAATCCTTCCTTTTTTGTTTTGTACAGTAGTGTTTAATAAAGCGCTGCAGAATTGCAATTGTATGTTCGTTTACCACTCCCATACATACCGTGACCAGCCGACTGCACCATTTCACCTGCAGTACTTGTACTTGATGAAACTGTAACGAGTTGACTTTGTTCTTTATTTGAGTTTGGTTTGTCAACAAGTTACGAGTGTAGTGTGTGTTGATTTGATGGGTAAGAAAGGCAAATTTATGCAAAAAAACGTTTATGTATGAAAATAAGAGAATATATCACATTAAAACAAATATATAAAGTTAGGAATTTTGAACGGTTTGGTGGCGGGCTGTGAAGTTGGGTTCGGGCTCTGGTAAGGTTGGGTAGTTGGTTGGATCAGAAGTTCCGGTTGGCTCCCAGGTTTAATCTCGTCTACTCTTTTCTCGCCTTATATTTCCTATCCGACAAAGATTTAGTGGCACTATTTATAAGTTTTGCTTATAGTAGTTATACAATCTGAGATGGATTAATCTTGAGGCTTAAAACTAAAGGCGGTATTTCGGATTCTTATGACCGCTGGGTTATTTCATATTGAGTTCAAAATGTAAATATAAGAATGACACTTCTAGAAATTTAGAAACAATCGCTAAAGTTGGTATTTAATCTGGTTAAGTACTCTTGGGCGGAAATGGCGTTAATCTGTTATGAGTGGTGAGTTAATCCAAAATGTGTGAAGTGCTTTTGAATAGATTATAAAACTGGATACATTTGGTTTCAATATTGGAAGGGTTATAATTTAAAAATGTAAGAGATTGGGTTAGCAATGTGTTACAAAACACACATAAAAAAGAAAGGGTTAAACTCACTTTGTTATTTTTTAATTTTATTTTCTTCCTGAGTGAGCGCTCCCAGTCGGCGTTGAGGGCAATGAGTCCGGCGAAGAAGGTGATCTGGTAGAGATAGTTGAAGAGAATGCACATGGCTGCCGTGGCGCAGAACACGCGCGCGCTGGGTATGGGCGTGGCGCAAGCCACGGCGAAGGAAAGGGCGTCCGTCACGGACGTAATGGTGATGGCAACGGCTGCCTCAGACAAGCAGTTCTGCAGTCGCTCTTTGGTGTCCGAATCCCTAGACACTTGGGTGGTTTTCGGATTTTGGCCCACTGCCAATTCCACGGAGGAGGCCGCAGAAGGAGTGCGGGTTGGCTGCTGCTTTTCCCCCGAGGATTCCTCCCGGCAAGACGGATCCGAAGCGTTCCAAGCGGCCAACATGATAAACATGTCATCCACACCCACGGCTGAAAAAAAAACAAGAACTGAGAAAACACGATGGAAAATGTGTGGAAAGTTGAAATGTATAGCAGAGATGCATGTTGACTAATCTTTTGCAGTTTAAAACTTGTCTGCAGGATTTGCAGAGATATCCACTATCTTGGGGTACTTGGGTATTTCAGCGATTTTGAAAAGTTAAAATCTAAAAAATTTAGAGCTGAAACTTAAACCCGAAAATGTGAAATTTAGAGCTGAAAAGACAAAAATAAAGGATAAAAAACTTTTATTCTGTTTAAAACCACAAATACCCAGTCTGGCCTGTTCTTGTTCGTTTCCATTTTTGTTAGATAGGTTACCGTGCGATATATGCATTACTTAGATTTAAATTAAAAATTTTTCTTTAAAGCTAAATTACACGACAGTTAGATTTGAGCACTGGACTATATTTGGATTTACACACTGATGTTAAACAAATGACAAGGCAGGACATAAATTACATGAAGATTATTGTAATAAAATTTTTATTTTTTATCTTTGATAATATTCTAAAAACTTACCGTTCATATTTTAAATAGTTTTTGTTGCATTTTAAATAATTTGTAAATCTGATATATGTAAAATATTGTATGCATAATATATGTAAAATGTTTTGTGGTTACGTAATAATTGTACGTTGGATTTGTTTAGGGTGGTTGTCCAAAACGTATAGTTTAGCTTTAAACAATGGTGTAATTTTAATTTTACGCCACTTCATGATGCAAAAAAATTACACAATTATATTATTGGGCTATTTATGTGCCATGATATGGCATACACCGAGGTGCAGTATCACCATTTAAAATATAATTTATTTGTGAAATAACTGAAGTTTGTTTAAAAGTGATTGAGACTGGAAAAAAATTTTAGGCGAGCGTATCTCGCCAAAAATATATTGGATTCAGCTAATAGTTATTTCATTGTATAGCCAACTATAACTTTTAAACGCCAATAAAATTTTTGTATAAATCAACTTTACTGTTAGTGAGTTATGTTTGCCTAAAGCTTTTTTCCAGTCCCGTTTATTTTTGAAAAAAACCTCGAATTTTTAATTTATTGCGTACATGTTGCGCATTTAATCGTTTAAAATTGGTCAAAACTACCATTGTCTTATCAAAAAATCGTATATCGCTTTAAAAAAATTACCCCCGACGGATAAAATCAATGTTAAACTAAACTTTTTTAAGTTTGAAAATACTAAATTTAACCTTCAAATAGATCAAGTTTCCGCCACTGCACACGCGTCATTACTTTAAAAATTTATACTATAGTAAAACGTTTTTTAGTTATTAGGTTTTTATCAAGAAAGTAAAACGAATATTCTGAATTTAACTAGTAAACTATATTTTATAATTTTATATAATTTTTTTTGTGTTTTTAGAACTAAACAAACGGTTTTAAGCTGTAGAAAAATCCTAAAAATATATATCCGTTCTAATGTGGTTAATACCATTAAAAATGGTTAATTGCTATTTCGCCGTACTCAATATTACACATTTATGACATAGTAGAGCAAAAAGACAAATAAAACTTAGTAAAACAACTCAATGATTCTCCAATTTAGAACAAACTAAAGCATTTGAACGTGACATTTTAAAACCAGTTGTACTCAAAATAAGATCTAAGCTTCTAAAATTAAAAAAAACACAAAAACGTATTTTAAATGTTTTACTTATATCGTTTAGCAAATCAGGGAAGAGCGCGGAGCGCTCTTTCCCTTATATTAAATGGGTTAAGTCACTGCGCGGTTAACCGTTGTTGATGGCGTCATCGAAAATCACAAAACCTTTAATAGTTTTTTTAGCCAATTAAAAATCTAAACATTTTACATAACTAAAATATTACTCATATTTTTCTGATATTAAAAACCTTAAAACTTTTGCTAAACATACCTGAATTTCATACTAATAAGCTTAATTTGCTTAAATTTTTTTTGTTTTTTTTTTTTTGGTCCCCCAAAAATTTTTTCCTGTGGTAAATATTTGGAGCTGATTTTTTGCACGTAGATGCTAAATTGCCCCCTCACCTGAATTTTATTCTCGAATATGCTCTATTGCCTGTAGTTAAACCTCTGTTCATGTGAAAAACGACCAGTTTTTTTCCAAGTTACGCATTAGGTAGTGGGGTACTGAGGCTGGAGATTAAAACCCGGTTCACACTGAGGTGGCAATGCCACCGGTGGCAATGCCACCTTTCGTGTCCAACGTTAAACATAGGACGTGTTCACATTAAGGTGGCAATGCCACCTTGCGGCGGCAATGCCACCGGTGGCATTGCCACCTCAGTGTGAACACGTGGTGCAACGTTGGACACAAGCGCGTGGCAATGCCACCTGGCGGTGGCAATGCGCCGGTGGCGTCCCCACCTGCGT
>JASAMX010027547.1:0-12540 GCA_030248175.1 Microlaimidae sp. YZB2_3 | reverse complement strand
GTACTTGGTCAGTTTCGTATTGCTTAGAATCTTCGTAACTTTTATGAAACAGCGCCCTGATTTTAAATTAAGTGACTGCTTATAGTCAAATAAAAAACTTAAAAAACACCGATAATAGACGGTAAGATTTAAGTCAACAAATAGGTAAAAACAATTTGTGGTAAGTTTTTGTTTCCTAATAAACCGCTCACACAAATTAAACTTTAAGTTTACAAAAAATTACCTAAACAATAGGAATAATAAATAAAACTTTCCAAAAAATACAAAAACAAATTTTCAAGCTTACCCCAGTCAGAGATACGACAGGCTGCGGAAAGGCAGAACTACTAGAATGAAGTAGGTGTAAGATTTCGCGGCGTGCCAAAAAGATTCTGGAAGATTTTCATTTACTTATTTTCGTTCGTCGGTCATCTATCAATCCCGCAAAACACTCGGGGACAAAAATCACATCGCTAAAACTGTAGCCGACCGGTATTTTTCCGCGATTTTATATTCCTCACCTTAAAATGTAACACAGATCAGTCTTAATTTTAAACAAATTACTTTAAATTCAACACAAACTAGTGTATCATTTAGCCAAAAACCAGACCTACATCAAAATGAAAAAGTTTTTTGCGTTAAGCTTTTACTTTTGTTGCAGCATCTCGGCTATACTTATGTTTTATACTTAACTGAATTGCTTTTTACCTTTATATATATTCTTTTATCCAAACAGGATTCAGTTTTTCAAACAAAAAATTACATATACTAAGTTTTGGCCGAAAAAATAAAATTCGTCATTTTACAAATAATAGACAAATTCAATCTTTTTAAACAATTGATTTCATTTTTGATTTTAACGTAGAATTTATAAGCTTAGTAAAAACATTAAAATACGGTATTTGCAATCTAAAATGTAAAGTTTAACTTCAATTTTTTTGGTAAAACTTTAAGAAGTTTTTATGATCACTGTTTCATAAAATGGTATTATCCGCATTGTTTAATTATCACACAAAAGTCTTACTAGAATTTTTGATTTGTTAATATACTGAATAAAATACTGTTGATATTAATCAAAATATACTAAATATAATCTGAAAAAACAGAGAAAATGCAATAATATTATTTTGTTTGGCTAATATAATACCAAAAATATGTAATACTATATATTATATTAAGGAAAATATGACACTCAGTTTCAAAAGCGAAACGATTTGATGCCATTTTTTGAGCACTGCCATTAACTGTTGTGCCCATAAAATGGCACAACAACTGTTTTTATTGAGGCATGTATCGTGTAAATGGGCACTGCTAAAAATGTAGCTGTATTTTTGTGCATATCCTAGCATGCTAACTCGAACGCATTGCATTTTGAAGTACACTCACTTTTTTGGCAATCTTGTTTGCATATATACATGCGCATATACTGCACATAAAATAGCACAACCGCGGGAAACAAAAAATATAAACCCACTAAAAAAACACTTAGTTTGCACACTGTACACAAAATACAAACTTTTAGCAAAAATATATAATATACCGAAAAATGTGCAACTTCTATATAAAAAAGGTACAGAAAAGGTGGCCTTTATAATGAGCCTCTCCATTTAAATGACACTCTCCACTATAATGGCATAGTAGCCATTTTAATTCGGCGAGTTAAAATGGAGAGGAAGCTATTATAATCAAAAATATATAATATAGGGAAAAATGTGCAACTCCTGTTTGAAAAAGTGACAGTAACTATATCATTTAAATGACGATGGATCATTTAAATGTAACTAGGTACATTTAAATGTAACTCGCGGTTACATTTAAATGTACCTAGTTACATTTAAATGTAACCAGTCACATTTAAATGTAACCAGTTACATTTAAATTCGGGCTCAGCCGCTACATTTAAATTCAAAAGTTTTGTTCGGAAAAAAAACGCTACATTTAAATGAAATGTTTTGTTACATTTAAATGTAACTCGCGGTTACATTTAAATGTACCTAGTTACATTTAAATGATCCATCGTCATTTAAATGATATAGTTACTGTCACTTTTTCAAACAGGAGTTGCACATTTTTCCCTATATTATATATTTTTGTTATAATAGCCATTTATTGACTTAATTTCACTCATATATACTCACAAGTCTAAAACTGTCCGGGCCGCACGAGTTTCCCCGTGTTGGTTTAATACTGTCCCACACGCAGAAACTCGTGCGGCCCGGACAGTATTAGACTTGTGAGTATATATGAAGTGAAATTAAGTCAATAAATGGCTATTATAATAGCTTCCTCTCCATTTTAACTCGCCTAATTAAATATGGCATACTATGCCATTATAGTGGAAAAGTGTCATTTAAATGAAAAAGCTAAGTATAAAGGCCACCTTTTCTGTACAGGAGTTGCACATTTTTCGGTATATTATATATTTTTGCTTTTAGTATAGACATACAAAAATAAAATCCAACGCAATACATAAACGCATATTTTTCTTTCGTATTGTTAATTAAAAGTATAGGCAAATAAAATCTAGCTGACCGCGATATTTGCAGTATTGAATCGACTACATATTTAACAACAAAAACATTTAAAATTTTTCACGAAAGCGGGTTAATAACAAAGATAAAAAACAGTATTTAATAATTATTTATCAAATTACTTAATTTGTAACCTAAATGCAAATTTTTTAAGGCCTAAATTTGGTTAATTTTTGTATATTTTGTGAAAAGGTGGAATTAAAAAAAATCTGCGTTCTTATTTGCTTTTTAAACGTCATTACCGCACAATTTCAATTGGTCCCCTCATGTCTGCATTCTAATTTTCAGCGTCAGTCAGATATAATTCAACCATAAAATTAAAATTCAAAAATTTTAAAAAATTACAAATTTCAAGAATACACGAAAATTAATTAATAAAGAAAAAAAAAAGAATGAGAATTGAAGAACAAATTATACGGGGTATGTGTGGATCCAACCTAAATGTATACGTATGCATATAAAATATACATACGTATGCACATAAATTCATATGCATACTTATGCATATCTTTTCAACTATATACATACGTATGCATTTTTCCGCAAAGTATATGCATACGTATATATTTTTTGTAACTTTTATGCATACGTATGCCTAAATTTTAGAAAAAACTGCATACGTATGCATAAAAGAGACAAAAAAAATGCATACGTATGCATATACTTTGCGGAAAAATGCATTCGTATGCATATAAAAATATGCATACATATGCATTTAGGTTGGATATACACATATCCCGTATAAATTTTTGAATCTTTTTTTCTATTTATTAATTTTCTTGTATTCTTGAAAATTTGTATTTTTTTAATTAACTTAAAAGAAATGCGTTTATTAATTTATAATTGCAAGAATTTTTATCAAATAGGCGCCGGGGTTTTGTATCTTTTGGACATTTAGAACCATGGACAAAGTGAAAATTTTAAAAAAGCATAAAAAGTTAAAACTAACCCATTCATCTAAAACTATAGGCAAATCAAATCTAGCTGACATTCATAATTTGCAGTATTAAATCGATTATTTAAAAATAAAAAACAATTAAAAATTTTAGCAAAAACGGTTTCATATCAAAGACCAAATACCGTATTTTAATAATTATTTTTCAAATTACAAAACAAAACTGCCATTTTTTAAAAGAATAAAATAAACTACTTTTTGTATATTTTGTGAAAAGGCGGCAATTAAAAATGGCTGCGTTCTAATTTGTTTTTTTTCTTAATCTCTTCGAAGGCTGCACAGTTTTATTATTTCACTCATGTCTTCCATACGAACTTACGAGTTTAGCCAGATATAATTTAACCATAATTTGTGTAACTACCACCGCACAGCAGCCACTACGTATAATTAATCATCGTTTACAGAATTTTTTTTTAAATATAAACTAAAATAAGAATAAGGATTGTAAAATACCTAATGTTTTAAATTACCAACTAAAAAGCTAAACTGTCTGAAAAAGCTGTTTTAATTATAGGTTCGACAATATTTTTCTTTGAGTTTTATTTTATAGAAGGCGTCAAGAAGCGACAAAACAATGTTGCAAAATTTTTGGCTTTAACTTCATAACACTTAGAATTTAAGTTTTTATTTTTTCCAAGAAAAAGAAACAGATACAGATTCGTAATATTTTTGCAACAAGTTGTATTTTGTTTCATGCTGGTAACTTTATATTTGATGCATACTTGTTAAGTGTTTTTTTATTTCTATATTTTTTTCGTTAAAGTGAGGAATAAACTTTTAATATAATTTTATAGGATTTGCTAGCAATAAACTACTAAATAATTCCAATTTATATGTTTGCCAAAATTTAAAAAATATTTATCCCAAATAATAATAATCAGTCAATCTGTTGTGCATTTTTGATTTCTTCTTGGGATAAATCACTCTTAAAATTAGTGTGGTTAGCATTTAGTTTCATCAGTACCATGTAAAAGTTTCAAACTGATTTCCTCCTAGAAACTTATTAATATGTTTTGTAATATGTTTTGTAAACTCCAATTTAAATAAAAACACACATACTTGATTGAAGCCAAACTGGCTACTGTATTCACAAGAAATTAAAAATGCACAACAGATTGACTGATTATTATTATTTGGGATAAAATATTTTTTAAATTTTGGCAAACATATAATTGAATTATTTAAGAAGTCTCTATCGCTAGCAAATCCTATAAAATTATATTAAAAGTTTATTCCTCACTTTAACGAAAAAAATATAGAAATAAAAAAACACTTAACAAGTATGCATCAAATATAAAGTTACCAGCATGAAACAAAATACAACTTGTTGCAAAAATATTACTAATCTGTATCTGTTTCTTTTTCTTGGAAAAAATAAAAACTTAAATTATATTTGTTATGAAGTTAATGCCAAAAATTTTGCATCTTTGTTTTGTTGCTTCTTGACGCCTTCTATAAAATAAAACTCAAAGAAAAATATTGTCGAACCTATAATTAAAACAGCTTTTTCAGACAGTTAGCTTAGTTGGTAATTTAAAACATTAGGTATTTTACAATCCTTATTCTTATTTTAGTTTATATTTAAAAAAAAATTCTGTAAACGATGATTAGTTATACGTAGGGGCTGCTGTGCGGTGGTAGTTACACAAATTATGGTTAAATTATATCTGGCTAAACTCGTAAGTTCGTATGGAAGACATGAGTGAAATAATAAAACTGTGCAGTTTCGAAGATTAAAAAAAAACAAATTAGAACGCAGCCATTTTTAATTCCCGCCTTTTCACAAAATATACAAAAAGTAGTTTACTTTATTCTTTTAAAAAATGGCAGTTTTGTTTTGTAATTTGAAAAATAATTATTAAAATACGGTATTTGGTCTTTGATATGAAACCGTTTTTGCTAAAATTTTTAATTGTTTTATTTTTAAACAATCGATTTAATACTGCAAATTATGAATGTCAGCT
Source organism: Microlaimidae sp. YZB2_3 (assembly GCA_030248175.1). Classification (NCBI taxonomy): domain Eukaryota; kingdom Metazoa; phylum Nematoda; class Chromadorea; order Desmodorida; family Microlaimidae; species Microlaimidae sp. YZB2_3. The sequence continues at coordinate 7,111 of JASAMX010027547.1, read as the reverse complement.
AGATTTGATTTGCTTTAGATGAATGGGTTAGTTTTAACTTTTTATGCTTTTTTCAAATTTTCACTTTGTCCATGGTTCTAAATGTCCAAAAGATACAAAACCCCGGCGCCTATTTGATAAAAATTCTTGCAATTATAAATTAATAAACGCATTTATTTTTTAAGTTAATTAAAAAAAATACAAATTTTAAAGAATACAAGAAAATTAATAAGTAGAAAAAAAGATTCAAAAATTTATACGGGATATGTGTATATCCAACCTAAATGCATATGTATGATATTTCCATATGCATACTGAATGATATTTTTCCGCAAAGTATATGCATACGTATGCATTTTTTTTGTCTCTTTTATGCATACTATGCAGTTTTTCTAAAATTTAGGCATACGTATGCATAAAAGTACAAATATATACGTATGCATATACTTGCGGAAAAATCATACGTATGTATATAGTTGAAAAGATATGCATAAGTATGCATATGAATTTATGTGCATACGTATGTATATTTTATATGCATACGTATACATTTAGGTACGATTCACAGCATACAGTCCCCCGTATAATTTGTTCTTCAATTCTCATTCTTTTTTTTTTCTTTATTAATTAATTTTTCGTGTATTCTTGAAAATTTGTAATTTTTTTAAAATTTTTGAATTTTAATTTTATGGTTGTATTATATCTGACTGACGCTGAAAATTAGAATGCAGACATGAGGGGACCAATTGAAATTGTGCGGTAATGACGTTTAAAAAGCAAATAAGAACGCAGATTTTTTTTAATTCCACCTTTTCACAAAATATACAAAAATTAACCAAATTTAGGCCTTAAAAAATTTGCATTTAGGTTACAAATTAAGTAAATTCCCTCTATAAATAATTATTAAATACTGTTTTATCTTTGTTATTAACCCGCTTTCAGTGAAAAATTTTAAATGTTTTTGTTGTTAAATATGTAGTCGATTCAAATCTGAAAATATCGCGGTCAGCTAGATTTTATTTTGCCTATACTTTTAATTAACAACTACGAAAGAAAAATATGCGTTTATGTATAGCGTTGGATTTTTATTTTTGTATGTCTATATAAAAAGCAAAAATATATAATATACCGAAAAAATGTGGAATCTGTACAAGAAAAAGTGGCCTTTATAATGAGCTCTCCATTTAAATAGATATTCTGACTATAATGGCATAGTAGCCATTTTAATTAGGCGAGTTAAAATGGAGAGGAAGCTATTATAATAGCCATTGTGATGATTTAATTTCACTTCATATATACTTCACAAGTCTAATACTGTCTCCGGGCCGCACCGGTTTCTGCGTGTGGGACAGTATTAAACCAACACGGGGAAACTCGTGCGGCCCGGACAGGTTTAGAACTTTCTGAGTATATATGAAGTGAAATTAAATCAATAAATGGCTATTATAACAAAAATATATAATATAGGGAAAAATGTGCAACTCCTGTTTGAAAAAGTGACAGTAACTATATCATTTAAATGACGATGGATCATTTAAATGTAACTAGGTACATTTAAATGTAACCGCGAGTTACATTTAAATGTAACAAAACATTTCATTTAAATGTAGCGTTTTTTTCCGAACAAAACTTTTGAATTTAAATGTAGCGGCTGAGCCCGAATTTAAATGTAACTGGTTACATTTAAATGTGACTGGTTACATTTAAATGTAACTAGGTACATTTAAATGTAACCGCGAGTTACATTTTAAATGTACCTAGTTGCATTTAAATGATCCATAGTCATTTAAATGATATAGTTACTGTCACTTTTTCAAACAGGAGTTGCACATTTTTCCCTATATTTTATATTTTTGATTATAATAGCTTCCTCTCCATTTTAACTCGCCGAATTAAAATGGCTACTATGCCATTATAGTGGAGAGTGTCATTTAAATGGAGAGGCTCATTATAAAGGCCACCTTTTCTGTACCTTTTTTATATAGAAGTTGCACATTTTTCAGGTATATTATATATTTTTGCTAAAAGTTTGTATTTTGTGTACAGTGTGCAAACTAAGTGTTTTTTAGTGGGTTTATATTTTTTTTTCCCGCGGTTGTGCTATTTTATGTGCAGTATATGCGCATGTATATATGCAAACAAGATTGCCAAAAACGTGAGTGTACTTCAAAATGCAATGCGTTCGAGTTAGCATGTTAGGATATGCACAAAAATACAGCTACATTTTTAGCAGTGCCCATTTACACGATACATGCCTCAATAAAAACAGTTGTTGTGCCATTTTATGCGCACAACAGTTAATGGCAGTGCTCAAAAAATGGCATCAAATCGTTTCGTTTTTGAAACTGAGTGTCATATTTTCCTTAATATAATATATAGTATTACATATTTTTGGTATTATATTAGCCAAACAAAATAATATTATTGCATTTTCTCTGTTTTTTCAGATTATATTTAGTATATTTTGATTAATATCAACAGTATTTTATTCAGTATATTAACAAATCAAAAATATAGTAAGACTTTTGTGTGATAATTAAACAATGCGGATAATACCATTTTATGAAACAGTGATCATAAAAACTTCTTAAAGTTTTACCAAAAAAATTGAAGTTAAACTTTACATTTTAGATTGCAAATACCGTATTTTAATGTTTTACTAAGCTTATAAATTCTACGTTAAAATCAAAAATGAAATCAATTGTTTAAAAAGATTGAATTTGTCTATTATTTGTAAAATGACGAATTTTATTTTTTCGGCCAAAACTTAGTATATGTAATTTTTTGTTTGAAAAACTGAATCCTGTTTGGATAGAAGAATATATATAAAGGTAAAAAGCAATTCAGTTAAGTATAAAACATAAGTATAGCCGAGATGCTGCAACAAAAGTAAAAGCTTAACGCAAAAAACTTTTTCATTTTGATGTAGGTCTGGTTTTTGGCTAAATGATACACTAGTTTGTGTTGAATTTAAAGTAATTTGTTTAAAATTAAGACTGATCTGTGTTACATTTTAAGGTGAGGAATATAAAATCGCGGAAAAAAACCGGTCGGCTACAGTTTTAGCGATGTGATTTTTGGCCCCGAGTGTTTTGCGGGATTGATAGATGACCGACGAACGAAAATAAGTAAATGAAAATCTCCCAGAATCTTTTTGGCACGCCGCGAAATCTTACACCTACTTCATTCTAGTAGTTCTGCCTTTCCGCAGCCTGTCGTATCTCTGACTAGGGTAAGCTTGAAAATTTGTTTTTGTATTTTTTGGAAAGTTTTATTTATTATTCCTATTGTTTAGGTAATTTTTTGTAAACTTAAAGTTTAATTTGTGTGAGCGGTTTATTAGGAAACAAAAACTTACCACAATTGTTTTTACCTATTTGTTGACTTAAATCTTACCGTCTATTATCGGTGTTTTTTAAGTTTTTTATTTGACTATAAGCAGTCACTTAATTTAAAATCAGGGCGCTGTTTCATAAAAGTTACGAAGATTCTATTTCTTTGTAAAAATCCATTCTTTCTTTGTAAATGACAGTTTTTTCTTTGTAACTTTGAAAATCCTTGTGTAATACATGTACCGGGGTGATTAAAAAAACGAGCGTTTTTTGTGTTTGATATTAAACCTGGACATTTTTTTAACGCCATCTTTTAAAACTTTTTTGCGTTGACCAATTAAATGTGAGAGTGGCAAAATTTCTGCTAGCAAAACAACAGTTTTTTCAATTTCAAAAATTACAAAAAAGTGGGGAAATTTTTGAAGAAATAATGGACATTTACAAAGAAATCCGATGCTCTTAACGTTTATGAAACAGCACCCTGGTGTAAAATTTTAAATCCTAATATCAAAACTGAATATCCATTGTCAACTAATTTAAGCAACGACACTTTTTTATGATAAAAATTAGCATTTTTGCAGGTTAAAATTGTTTTTATTCTAATGGCATTGAAAAATATCTATAATAATCATTAAGTTTCAAAATGCTAAAGGTTTTTTTATTTCTCAGGATATCAGCCTATGTACAGAAGCTTATTTCATAATTTATGCGATTGTGAAACCTTAGAGTCGAAACTTGGCAATGGATAAAATTTATTTTTTTAAGGCTTAAGCCTAAACCTGAGCAGAAAGTTGGAAAATCACAACTTAAAATTTGATATCATTAAAACCTATATTTAGGCTTAAACATAAGCCTAAACCCACCTAACTTGACTTCAAGTTCCCCAAAGTTTTTGACGGCTCCAAGTTGTTTATTTATGACTTTATGGTCTTTTTACCACATTCGACCTGTTCACTTTTATAGTAAGAAAAGTATAGTTAAACTATATTAAACATATAGTTAACTTAATTTATAAAATTTTAAAAATCTATACCATGTTTAACTTTAATCAAAAAACAGGAAACGGGCTCATAAATAAAAAGACACTAAAAGTGTAAATTTCTATTTCTGTGCTTTATTAGCATATATTCGCAGATAATGTGTGTTTAGTTTTTGATTTTGCAATTTTATCACAATAAAACTTTTAATTGTTTTAATTCCAAAAGGGACCTCGTAAAGTTGTAGAAGGCAAAATGAAATGAGATGAGAACACCGATTTAAAATTGTGCGGTTATAACGTTATGACAAATTGAAACACAGAATTTTTTTATCCCATCTTTTCACAAAATATGCTAAAATTAGCAACTTTTGCCGTTAAAAAGTGGGATAATATAATTTAATATATAATATAGCATTATACTTTAATATTAAATCGTTTTGTTCAAAATTTTAATTTGCTTTATTGTTAAATAGTCGATTCAATACTGAATTCATTGAAATCAGCTAGGTTTAGTTTGTGTATAGTTAAGTTCAGGCATATTATTCTAACACTTAAGGCCGGTTCACAACGGAGTGGCAGCTGATAGCTGATAGTGAACGCGCGCGTTTACATCATTACACCCTCATTGTTGCTGCGGTGTAAACTGTGTGCGCTGTGCGTCACCTATCAGCTGCCACTCCGGTGTGAACTGGCCCTTAAAGTTGTAATTCAACATATCCCGATAAATAAATTGATAGTTTCAATGTGAAATAAATTTTAATATTGGGACCTTTGCATCCCAAAAATATATTTTAAATACATGTTTATGGTGTGATAAAAGATTTTAAATGGCTTTTCCGCCTAAAAACAAGCAGAACAAACCACCCGATTTTTACTTTTTTTTTGCTTTTTTAAGTATTTTGTTAACAATTAGTTAGCAAAATAACCTTTAAATTTCAAAAAATGTTATTATTTAATTTATTTTAATCGACTGATTTAAAAATAACATCATTTACAACAGTACTTTTTTAATTTTAAAGTATTAATATTTTTTTCAAGATTATAAGGAAATAAAATCTAGCTGACCGCGATATTTTTAGTATTGAATCGACTATAACAACAAAAACATTCAAAATTTTTCACTAAAGTGGATTAATAACAAAGAATTAAAACTGTATTTTAATAATTATTTATCAAATTATTTAATTTGCAATCTAAATGCAAATTTTTTAAAGGCTAAATTTGGTTAATTTTTGAATATTTTGTAAAAAGGTGGAATTAAAAAAAATCGGCGTTCTTATTTGTTTTAAAAAAAAACGTCATTACCGCACAATTTTAATTGGTTCCTTCATGTCTGCATTCTAATTTTCAGCGTTAGCCAGATATAATTCAACTATAAGTAATGTTTTATTTTTATTGTAGGATAATATTTGTGTGGCCCATCTTAATATTCCTTGTGAAAATGGGTACGTTTAGTTTTTTTATTGTTTTTTAATTATTATTATGGTTAAAAATATTATTTAGGTTATTTTTGTGTAGTTAGAAACCTATGTATTTAATGACCCGGTGAGGGTTTTATTTCTAAGGGCAATAATTAGCTGCTTCCTGCTTCCATTAAAATGTGGTACAGAGTCAAGTTTTTTGTTTACAAATTATATTGTATTTAATTTTAATCCTTTCTCAAAAACTTAGACATAACTTTTTGGAACAAATATTTTAGATTTTTTTAATTAAAAAATAAACAAAAACGTTTTAGTAGCTACAAAATTTATAAATTCTACGCTTTTTGCAAGAAAAAACCCACAGCAGGATAAATTAAACTGTTACACATTTTGACAAAAAAACACATTTTTAAGCGATTTTAGAACAAAATTGAACTTTTTTTGACACTTGTAATTGATTGTTTTAAATTTATTACATCGCATGTGAATATCACATGGATTAAAGATAAATTCTATCAGGGTGAAAACAGATGAGTGATAAAGTAACCACTCGTTTTTTTAGAAAATATCACGTGCAGATAAACACGTGACGCAACTAAATAATAATTGGTTACATAACCGCTGAAAACTTTTTTTAAAATTTTTCTCGCTCACAGGTTTATTGTTTATTTCTTCCTGGCGGAAAGCGGTTACGCCCTTAATTTCAGCCTGGAAGACTTTGGCTTTAGTTTAAAATATTTTTTAAACCAGAATGATTTTAATATTTTATTTTTAGATTAAATTGACATTTAAATGAGGCACGTGAATTTTCAATGATGTATTTAATATATTTTGTTTTAGATGAAAATTGATTTTAGTGTCAGATATCATTAAGGTTTAAAAAATATAACAATAAATGAATGTTTTAAAAATGACATAAATTTGTAATAAAATCTAAATTCAACAACTGTTGAGCGATCAGCTTTTAATTTCACAGCACTATCAATTAAAAATAAAACAAGGTCAAACGAATTAAATAAGTTAAAAATAAAAACAAAGTCCATGTGTTTCTTTTAAATCCTGAGTTTAGCTAATATAAGTTTACTTTAAGTGAATATAAAAAGAAAGTAGTTCGAAAATAGTCATTTAGTTAGCACACACAAACACACACACACACACACACACACACACACACACACACACACACACACACACACACACACACACACACACACACACACACACACACACACACACACACACACACACACACACACACAAACACACACACACACACACACAGACACACACACACACACACACACACACACACACACACACACACACACACACACACACACACACACACACACACACACACACACACACACACACACACACACACACACACACACACACAC
>JASAMX010027544.1:0-29957 GCA_030248175.1 Microlaimidae sp. YZB2_3 | reverse complement strand
AAGTTTAGAATTTGAAAATATGACTATTTTGACGCAGTTAAGTATTTATTTTGTAGAATATATATATATATATATACATATATATATATATATATATATATATATATATATATATATATATATATATATACAAACAAATATACAGAGTTATGTTACAAGGAACATATTATATATGCAAGAGTTACACGAAATTATATATTGTAAATTACAAATACTATTTTAGATGTTTATTAACACATTATTTTATACATATTATTTATTTAGGTATAATGATAAAATTGTGTTTGGGTATATTATTTTTTTAAAGTTAAAAGTTGGATGATGTGTGAATATTTTGGCGCAATTTTTTAGCGGGTTGGATATGGTTACGATTTATTTTATAGGAAAGATAGATATATGTATGAAAAGTATATACAGACTAATCCACAAAGTTATGTTACAAGATACATATATATATATATATATATATATATTTACCCATTTATACACATATTTAAATATGACTATAGCATTTATACGAAGCTTTATGTTAATAGATTTGGTTGAAATACATTACACGCTTTTGGTTTACTTTACCTTTTTTTAATATCCGTACGGCATATTTTGTTTTACAGTTATTATGACTGTTTAAAATAACGAAATTATGATGTTAGTAGAGGAATAGGAAATTTTCGATTGTGGCTTCTACGGTAATTTCCGTGATTAACAGCGTGAATTTCCGTGATCGTGAATAGTCAGCATTGTCGCGATGAATTAAAGTGGTAGTTTATTTAATATTGTTTATAAGTATTGCTTTTACACGATAATAAGTTTGTTGCGTACTGAGATGAGTGATGTAAGTGTACTTTGGCTTATATGTTTTATATATGGTACTACATGCAAGCTTATATGTGGTAGCAGGTTGTTTTAGGTTAGTTCTTAAATAAGCACATCGAGTAACTGCTTGTTTGGGTCTGGTTTCTCAAGTGAATTAACGTTGCAGGCATAGACCACTCGTGGCGGTTGTGGGAATGTTGACGACGTTTCTAAGTCACTTTGGATCAAGTGTCAGTATTTTCTGAAAGGCACTGTAAGTTTTGCATCGGGAAACATTGCTTTAGTGATAAAGCTGACCGCCGGTGCACTAGCACTTTGGACTTTGCGTATTGTGGGGTTAAGTATTTATTTCCTAGATGAAAAGGGAATGTCGGCTAATATAGAGTCAAATTCTACGAGGCGATGGTTGCGGTTGATCAAATGTTGCTGAAAAAGCTGGCAATATTTGTAGAAATCCGATTCCGAGGTAGTATTTCTAAGTGCCTGAAGGATTTCGCCTTTGATTAATCCTTTAAAGACAGGCTTTATTATGTGCTGATGAACGTAGCAAGTATTGAAAACGATTGGTGGGTTTAAAATAGATTTTAACGTCGAGTATGTTTTCTTTGCTAAAATGGTATCCTTTAAAAATTGTAAGGTCAAGTACATGGACTGTTTGGTTATCGTGCGCTTGCTCAAACTTAAGGTGCGTATATATGTTGTTGGCTGTTCTTTTGAACTCTGTAAGCTCATCAAGCGATCCAACCCATCCAAAAAAGATATCATCTCTGTATTGTTTAAAAAACCATAGGTTGTAGTAGTTTTCCACACTAGTGGAAGAAGGCCCCAAAGCTAGCGCCATGTTCCCATTGACATAGTCACTTTCTGTCCTCTCCGTATGTAGCACAAAAAATTAAAACTTATGTAAGTTGGGTTAAGTTAATTAAATTGAGCTAAATCGCTTTTTTGTTATACACCAATGTAACTGTTGCTATTAACCAGCTCAAAGAGAGTTTGTGGGTACAAAATAAAATTTTAAATACTGTCATAAAAAATAAAAAATTCCATCAAACCATGTGCCAATTTTTACAACAAAATAATTCACATTTGATAAACTTGATAATGTTTCACAAAATAAATCGAAATATTCTTTATTACTCTTAGAAATCCTATAGTAACAGATGTTTCGAGATGGTTCCTTACCGAAAATATCAACTACTACCATTTCTAAATTAGTAAATTTTCCTGCCGATCAAACTTGACAAGCTTTAAGCTCTTTTTTTGTTAACATAGCGACTTCACTCCCAAGTCAATTAAATCTGTCTTTCTGATATACTTTAATCAATTATACCATCAGTGGTTTTATTACTTAACAAAGTTTAAGTAAAATTTGAAATAAAAAAATATTTAGAACTTAATAAGTGATTTATTTGGTTTTGTTTTTCAACGCTAAACTGCGAGCATTTATATAGATATTTGATATATTTGAATGTATATTTGATGATCCCAAATAAATTAAATCTTTATTTAGGTATTTAGGTGTTTAGTTATTTTTAATTAAGTCCTAAAGTATAAATCAATATATATATATAAAAGAACAAATCAATTTTATCCAGGTAGAACGTAGAATCCTACCACGTAAAACATAGCATTCTGGTCCTTAGCACCTGGCACTTAGCACTTCAATATAAAATGGGTTTAATTGCAAAAATACAGTAATATTTATATTTTGATCAAAATATTTTTGCAAATTGTTTTTTTAATTAAAAAACTACAGCAGTACATTTGCAAATTTTCCAAAAAAAATGTAAGCTTTTTGTGTGAGTTTGTATAATACATGGAACAGTTTTATGTGTTTTATAAAACGTGCAACTGATTTTTGTGTTTCTAAAAAACATGCTATTGTTTGTATGTGTTTGTACGTTTGGGAAAATAAAAATTTTATTAACAAAATTTATGCTTTAGCCTTTAGATTGTTACATTTTAAATTAATATTAATCATATACATTAGTTTTTTAGATGTTTTGATTAAAAATCCGTTTCGTTTAAAGAAAATTATCGCTTTTATTCTGCCTTCTTTCAACCCTTCCCTTCACCGCTCCCTTCCCTTAAAGGTGCGGTGCAGTGTCAAACTTTTTGTCTTCAATTTTAATAATTTTTTGTAAAAACTTTACCCCTACCCCCAATAGCCCACAAAAATTTTTTCAATATCTCCAGTGGTTCAGGAGTTGTGAACCTCCAAAAATGGCATTTTTCGACACTTCTGTAAGTGAAAGATACCTTAATGGGTGTAACGATTTACGTTACAACTTATGCACTCAAATAAATACTTTCTAGTTTAATTTGATACCTTGATCGTAAAGTTTGGTGCCGTATTTGTTGCAGTATTTGTTTGGTGCATTATTGCGTTTCCCGTGCAAAAAACCCAATATTTTTTCATTAAAAACACCAAACGACGGCAGCGATTTTATGAAGTTATCCATATATATATATATATATATATATATATATATTAGCCTTGAAAAATGCTCTAAGAGTGGAGCAGGAAAAAGGGACGCTTTCTCTCGGGCGTAGACACATCTTTCTACTTAGACAAAAAAGATGTGCACTAGTCTGAGATGGACTTTAGGTGAATCATAGAAAATTTGCATTTGGTTTGGCCAGCTACCCACTACAAAAAATTATCTTTATGATAATGATTTGTTTACACGTTGAGCTAATTACGCAGCACTGTTGCATTTTTTTCTTTTGTCTGATGAAATGTCAACAGAAAAAATCATACCCACACCAACCTTTGACAAGCAGGAAATCGCCACATTTTTTATATTTAGGGTATTTAGCTTAATTTCGGCCAGGCCTTATATTTGGCCATTAATTTCGGGTATTAGAAAATTGGCTTATTTTTAAGAACTAGCACAGAAGTATTTGAATTAATGTTGCATAAAGTGTTTTTGCAAAAGTTTTTTATTTGTGGTATTCTGAATTATCAACATTTTTATACAAAAAGAGAATTTTTTGTGATTTTCTGGATTTTTGCTTTGTGTGTAAACTGCATTAAATTTAGAAAGAAGCACTATTTAACCTTAAAATAACTTCTATTTAAGGCTCAAAATTGTTAATTTTCATGTTTTGATATTTTCTTCAAAATCATTTTGCTATGCGTTTAACTGACTGTGCATTTTAAATTTCTGTTAATTTCGGCCACCTTAAAATTTATGTAACAGAACCTATTTAGCACAATTTGACCATTATGTGTACGGGTGGGGTTACATAACACATAATTTACTGGGTTGTACTCTCTCAGACATCTTACTGGTGAGACATCTTACTTTTGAGACCAGTAATTCATACTATTGTTTTGGTAAAATAAATCAACATTGCAAAATAAATCACTATTTTATTTACTGGTTTCTAGAATGTATAAGTTTACTACATTTGACTATAGCCAGTTAAAATTAAATGGCATATCCATAACTATTTGAATTAATTTAAGTAGGATTAACTAAACGCCTGAATAAACGAATGTTTTTCATTGTTGTTCCCATTTTTGATAGAGATCGGTTCAAAAACAAAAAAAAATTAATTTCTTTTTCGTTTGCAAAACTAAAGGCTGGTTCATATTTATGTAAAAACGTCCTTTGGACAAAGTCCAAAGGACGTTTTTGCATACGATTATACGCTGTATTTGTCCTTTGGACTTTGTCCAAAGAACGTTTTTACATAAGTATGAACCAGCCATAACTTCAAATCAATAAAATGGTCTGAAATCATTATTGCGTTTGCGAATTCAACCGAAAGAAACAATAATATATTCAAATGTGCTAATTGCCTTAAAATTTTTTATAGAACATACTGTTCTTCGATATAATAAAAATCTAACATTTTACAAAAAGAAAAAATGGCCAAAACAAACCTTCTAAAGCACTAATGTATATATACATTTTTTTTCTAGAAATAAGGAAAAATCAATTTTTGAATGGATTTTTAATTTAAGCAAAGCAAAACCGGAAATTAAAACTAAAATGGCAGCATCAATCTGGACAAGCGTGTGCACAGATTATAAGCTCATATCTCGAAGTGTTTAAAAATCTTCTGCTATAGGGAGTGTGAGATTTTGCAACACGTTATTTTTAAAGGCGTGATTTTTGATTTTATTCATCAAGCAATTTTGAAGACAAACAGAGGTAATCATTTTGTTTTTATTTTTTTTCTGTTAGTGCCTTTTATGCAGTAATCTCTAAACGTTTTGTTGTTTATCGGTTTATCTGTTCATCTGTTTTAATAACCGATCTTTAAGCCATAGCTTATTCCGCAAAAGTTGTGTCTCATAGTATGCATTGTAAACGGTATTAATATCTAATAATTGTAAATCTTCGCTTTTCATATGACACTTATATTGAAGGTAAGGACCAAAACTAAAGCACTAACAATTAATTCACAAATGAATAAACCCAAATTTATTAAATTACTGTCCGTCCGTCCTAATATTGTGAAAAATAAAGATTTTCTAATTAGTTTCCCAGTTCGGAGCGTTTATTAGAATGTAATATATACGTTACTGGTTTGACGATAAGTTTTCTAATGGTTGAAAATTTTGGATGATTGTACCATATTGGATGATCCTTTGTGTATTGTTAAAATCAGTAAGATGTTTGAGAGAGTATTTAATTATAAATAGACCGGAAGGAATTTCTCAAAAATAATATAGAAACACATTAAAAAAGACACATTAAAAAAGCAGGCTATTTTCTTGGCTGAGGGATGCAGTCATATAGTGAATATAGTAAATATCATTGTCAAAGGGGTTTCCCCGCCCAACCTATCACCTACCACGATATAGAATACCAATGCATCAAAAAGTTGTGAAAGTAAATTAAAACACCGTAAAAAAGTCAAGTTATTTCCTTTGACGGAGGGATGCGTTCATAAAAACTATGTAGTAAAGATTTGTGCCGGCTGGAGTAATCCAACTCCCAATTCACTAGGTTTAAACTATCAATAAACCGAATAAACCGTTTAAACTATAAATTTTTCGAAGGTTATTGAAATACAGTAAAAAAATCAGGTTTTTTTCTAGGCCGAGGAATGCAGTCAGATATAAAACATCAAAGATTGGCAAAGGTTGGTGTGAACTTATACCACTCCTTAACTTTTTTAACGTCTTTTTTACCTTAAAGTTTATAATTTAGGGTTATGTAATCGGTTCTTTGTGTTTTAGACTTTAGTTTTGGTGTTTTTTTTTACCTAAAAGGTGGCCAAAGTTAAGGCATATTTTGTTCACGTCAGTATTTTAAGGACCCTCAAAATGTCATATAGTATTCGTGATCACGTCATACATGTTTTGCTCTGTGGGAAAGATTGTGGGAGAAGTAAATAGAATCACTTTTAGCCAATTAGCGCTTGGGAAAAATTAATCTCCAATGGATAAAATATATCATTTTTATAAGCACTAATTGGCTTAAAGTGATTCTACAACGTTATAAATCTGTAAAGAATATTAACACTTATGCACTTTTCCGTTTAAATGAAAGGGTTTTGACTATCGTGTTTTTTTTGTTATTTTTAGGCTAAAAATATAAAAAACTCAATATATTGTAATAAAATTTTTACAAGAATTTTTTTAAAGTTGACGGGCTGTAACAAAAGCCATTTTATGTTAACATATTTTTTCGCACTAAAAAAAATTTAACAAAAAACACGTGTTATTAAAACTTGTGTTTTTTAAGGTTTTGACACAATTGTTTAAAGTCTTGCTAATACAATGTAGCTATAAAATTTTGCAAACGGGAAAAATTAGGTAATATGTACCAACAACAATACTTAAGGATCAATTTGCAAGTTTTAAAAATATTTATCGTTCATTTTAGCAATAGTTATAGCCAGTTTTTTTTTCTAGGTGACAGAAGTTAATGGCACTCGCCTTAACTCCGACCACTATAAAAAAAGTTTAAACCTCCAGTGATTTTTAAGTGTAACAGAATTTTTTAAATTTTGTACTGGAATAGCAGAAATACCTGTCGTTTGATTTTTAGACCAAATCCTGGCTGAATTAGAAGAGCCAGAAAAAAATTTTACAAAAAAATAAAAAAAGATGACCAAAATTAAGTCAGCTACCATATATGTGTAAAACACTATTATAAACTTGAAAAAGTTATGATTTCGGGTTTGTCAAAGATTGTCAAACAAGCTAAAACTTTTTTGCACTCAAAACGAACTTACTAATTATGTTTTAATGCAAGAAAAAATTGCTAACATTTAACAGAATAAGTTAAATTATATGCCGTTAAAACTACGAATTTATTTATGAACAATCAAAACGGTTAATTCAATGTACACAAAGGTCTCGATAAGAATTAAATGTAATTGGTATATGACGTTGGTAAACTAAAAAAATGAGCATAAAAAGTTTAGAAAACCAACTATTTTGCTTTTTTTTTTCAACATTTTTCTAAAACAATTAGTTGTCTATATTTTTTTACTCATGTTTTTTTAGTTAACTAATGTTATACACGAATTATTTCCGTTTCTTCCCGAAACCTTTGGGTATATTGGATTAATCGTCATGATTGTCATATTTTGTAAAATATTATAATTTATATACAGTTAACCAATCGTTCACTGAAAATTAATACAAGTAAAAATTCTAATTTTAAATATTGCAGCGTAGTATATACATAGGTTTCACGGAGAAATACCTTCTGCAAAATATTTTCAGCAAATATATCTTTCTTTGAACAGTAAAATATTAGAAATTTTTAAAAACTTTTTAGGTTTTTTAAAAGTTTTTTTCATGTTTTTAGCTTGATTTTAGGATTTCGTTTACGCTTAGAGAGAACAAAGTTTTTTTTTGTTATGAATCTAAAAACGTTTCCAAAAATATTATGCAGAATCCGGGGCGTAATCAGCATTTCTGAAAGAGGGGAAGTTGCACTCCATACAAATTTTTTGGAAGGGGTGTAAGGGGTTATACTACAAATTTTTAAAAGTAGCATTAAAAAAGACAATAAAAAGGGTAAAAATTATCCGCTTCGCGCGAAGTATACATTCTCGCTTTTATTTGCAGTGTTTTTAAGTTAAACACGAAAAAATTATTTTTAAAAACGTATAACATTAAAAATCGCGTAACAGTACAAAAAATTTCATAAATAATCCAGAGCAATACACTAAGAACGAAGATAACAACAAAAAATTACGTATTGCTTAGTGTTCTCTATAGTGTTAAAAAATTAATTAGAACCTATTTAAATTTTAATGGATTGCATTATGCTGGGGGCTTTAGTTGAAACTTCATTGAATGTAAAAACTCATTTTTGTAACAACAGGTTGGTTAGATTGAACCATTAATGATTTAATTTTTCTATATTGGGAGTGAACCAAAAAGACAAAACTTTTAAGCGTAAAATAATGTTATTGTTTGTGCTTTTGCTTTTGAACTAAAATATTGTTAAATTGCTCTTTATAAAATTATCTGTTTTTTATTTGTACTTACCAATATATGACTTGCTTATTATTTTTTGTTGACATAAAAAATTTATTTTCGTCTGTTTCAAGGGCATTTAATGCTGAAAGCTTGAATTATCTTTTGCAACGCCACAATACTCATATTGTTTTTTGTTGCCCAAAGATAATCGCTCTTTTTTGTGCACTGGTCATGTCCTTACCCTTCAATGTCATGCTCCGGAACTTCGGCCATCTAAAGCGGAGGGAGCTTCGCCCCTTAAATGAGCGTTTTTAAGCTTATTTAAGCTTTAAATACATTTAAAAGTACTCTACTAGCTATACTAAGACTATTTCTAGCGTTTTAAATAAGTTTTGAAAAAATTTAATATACAAAAAAAATTCGACAAAATAAACTATAGCATTGCTCTTTAATTATTCATAAAATTAGTACAAAAATAAGGCGGAGCTCCGGAGGTTGCTCAGGGGTACATCACTAGTGTGCACGACTTCATAATTTACCTATTTAGTAAACACTTACTCGGTAAAGGCATTCTAATAAAGATTATTTTTTATTGAACTGCTTGGAATGTGTTCTGCAACAGTTAATATATTTGTGAAATATTTAATTTTTTTAAATATGGTATCAAAAAACAATACATGCAACAAAAAAAAGAACGTTAGGTATAAATTGTGGTCAGCTCCACTATTTCTATTTGTGATACAGTAAACATAAGATCAATTTACAAGAGCACACGATAAAATAAGTAGAAGTTTTGTTTGAAATTGTTGATCGCTAAACTTAATGATTAAATGTTAAATATTTGGTATTTAGCCGTTCCCCTTAGTTTTGTTAAGTATTTACAAACAAGTCACTGAGGTAACAACCACTTTATAGTAATGTTTGTGTAAATATATATCAAAAATAAAGGTGTTACACCCACCAAATAAACTTTTTTAAAAAATTAGAAAAACAAAACTTTTACTGTACATGCTACTATGTATTATTATTATACATATTTTGTGGGTGTTATGTTAGCATGTATGCATTTGTGGTTTCCACATCTTCTATGCTGGTACACAGAGAAGAAAGACAGATCGCAGTAAACTGTGTCATGTAATGGGCGTTGTGGAGCAATCTGCCGCTAACATTGTTTCCATCCGAGTTTTATAGAGCAAAACGTGTTACCGCCTTATTCTACAAATCTCATGAAAAAAACTAGTGTTAACGTTGCCTGCCAGGCGCCACGAAGAGGATCTTCATACCACACGGCAAAACTAAAATATTAAAAGCATTGTTTACTTGTCGCTGCTTCTGGTAAGTTTCTTTTCCAATTCATTATCTATTTGAACTGATGAGAACTTTGGAGCTGCACGGAACTTTAAGGACCTGGCATGGTAAATGTTTTGCGAAATCCACAGGCATTTTTACATCAACTTGATGTTTTGTTGGTTATTTCAGATTCAAAATGTGAGTAAAAAATAAAACATGTTGCCATAAAATACTTTTTCTGCGCTTTATGTAATTTTAACTTCCTAGTTGTATTGCTCTCGAAGCTAGAACTGTTAAAAATAGATCACAGGCTTACAAAATATTTTTCATAAATCTTTAAATGCGTTAATGTTGGTAAGCACTAAAATTTCCAACTTACCAGAATTGCATAAGATTAATTACACTAAATTACTTGTAACATTTTGTATATTTTGATAAACTTAAAAAAAGAGGTGCGGGAATGCGCAACTCATGGGTATTGATCACAAGAATTTGCCAAATTATTTTTTTATCATAATAAATTTACTAACAATATTATTCAAAGTATAATAGCTTACTAACAGTTCTCATGAATATTCTGTATTGTAAAAATCCCAACGGCTCTTCGAGTACTAACGAAGTTAACGTTTCCGCAGTTTTTCCTGTAACACGCGTTATGCAATTTTCGACATAAAATATCCCCTTTATTTCTAAACTTAATTTAAATTATAAATACTGTGGATTGTATATCGGCTACTTACAATGGTTTTAATAAAAAAAGATCTCTAAACTTTATCTTTTAACTGAAATCATATATTTGGTTCTTTATTATGTTATTTTCTTAATCTGCACAACCTCTTTTTCTCCTATTACATGGGGAAAAATGGCACAGCTTACAATTGGACCAAATAGGGGTGAAAGAGAAGGTTGATGAGGGCTTTTGTAACTACTGAAGCCAAGTTAGAGATTTGATTAGAACATTGGAATAAACAATAATTTTCATTTAACAATCAATCAAGACAATCAATTGATAAATATAATAAAAACTGGCAATAAATTTAAACGATCGAACAATTTTAGTGGTTACAATAATAATTATAACGTATCCTTTCCTTTAAACATTTAACAAGGTTGTCCATAGTCATATTATAATTACATACTGGACTGGTCTGTATTAGTAGTTAGTTCTGAACTAACTACTAATACAGACCAGTCCAGTATGTAATTATAATATGATAACATTTATTGTGTAAGGTGATGTAAACAGGAACTCACATTTTATATGGTAACGATGATTGTAACAGGATTGTAAAGACCACCGGTGAGTATTCCTGACGACAGCTCAGCTTAAATCTTTGATGTTTGCTTGCCTAGAGCCTCGTCTGTAGCACGCCCTCAAAGGAAATTGGGATTTAAAAACCACAATTCTGATCCGGGTCTTTGTTATCAATTTTTTGATCAACCACAAAAAATTTACCTCACCTCTCGTGCTCACTAAAGGGCTTTATGATTGTTTTTTTTTGAAGTGAAAAGGTAGGGATTAACCAAACCCACAAAGAAACAAGTTCGTCCGCGTGGTTTTTTCTGCGAGATAATCGCTTTAGGAGGAATGCGGAGTCAAACTTTTTGTCTTCATTTTTGATAACTTTGTGTGAACACCTTACCCCTGCCCCCATAGATGAACACGGTCAAAAAGCCAGAGGGGGGTGTTTACCCCGGGTAAATGACATTTCAAAATCTAGGAGGGAGGTCCTAGGGGGGGTCGAACCCCCCCCCCTAGCTTTCTAGGGGGGGTCGACCCAGGGTGGAAGATTTTGAAACCTAGAGGGGGGGTCAGGTGGGGTCCAATTTCCGAAGCAAAATACTTTTAAACCATTAAAGGTTTAATAATAGTTTTTTTATAAGATAATACTACTTTTTATTGAATAAAAAGCGATATTCAGGTATAAAAAGGGTGTAAAAACATGAATTTGTGTAAAAAATTCACGTTTTTGGAAGAAAATTTAGTATAAAAAAAGTACTTAAAATTTTCTCGAGAGAGGAGAGGGGGTCAGATTTCAAAATCTAGAGGGGTGTCAGGGGTAAAAAATTTGAAAATTTGGGGGGAGGGGAGGGCCCCCCTGGATTTTTTTCTAGGGGGAGGGGCCCAAAATTTCGAGGCTAGGGGGGGAGTGGACCCCACCCTAACCCCCCCTCCTTGTTCATCTATGCCTGCCCCCTATAGCCCACAAAATTTTTTTCATGAAAATATCTCCAGTGATTTAGGCGATATATATGACTTCTCAAAAATTGCTTTTTTCGACAATTCTCTACTTAAAAAATTGCTCAATGGGTATAAAAATTTAGGTTACAAATTATGCACTCAAAGAAAGCGGCTACTTTCTACTTTAATTTGATACCTTGATTGTTAAGCTTAGAGCAGTATTTCTCAGGATATTGCGTTTCCTGTACAAAAACCCGCTATTTTTTCGCTAAAAATACGAAGTGTAGGCAAAAATGTTGGGCAAACTTAATCAAATCAGTGCCGCCGTTTGGTGTTTTAAAAAAAATCGAAGGTTTTTTGTACCTACGGGAAACAACATCTAGTAGCTATCTATCCAGAATGAAAGACGAAAACATTCTTCTCTATTCTAATCGTTATATTGTAACCAGGCCTGAAAAATGCTGGGTAACAATAGAGCAGGCAGGAACGAGGAACACCTTACCCCTACTTTGCCTTCCCCCAGTAGGTTAGGCCAGAGGTGGAGGAACATTTTTACATTAGCAAACGGTTGCTAACAAACGACACGCGACATTCCAGCGTTTTATGTTACTTAATGCCAAAATTTTTCTTATTTTTAGTGGGATTGAAATAAAACAGGTTAACGGGCATGACCGCTAACGGGGGCAACGGCTTTTTTTATGCAAATCGACGCCACTGGCGTTTAAAATTTTCCGCTGGCGCCTAAAAGTTTGCGCCTGGGCGCGAGCCTGGCGCCTGGATTTTTGGCTAGACACGTATTTTTTACAGATTTTTTTTAGACAAATAGACAAAAAAGCAACAAAATGTTTAAGGTTCTAAAAGACCAATTTCTAAAATTTTTCTCGCGCTTCGCTTGGCTCAGCGCGTGAACTTTGTTTTAAACTTTTTAAAAATAATTTACTCATTTTTTTTGTGGCATATAATAGGTTATACTGCTAATTAATTATATTTTTTAACTTCGAGAAATGCCATTTAAAGTAAAAATCTTTAAAAAATAATTAATAAAGTTTAGTTTTGATCGAAACCTAAAATTACCCTCTAATAAAATCATTATTTGCAGGGATATTGCAAGAATTTTTAAAATTTTAGAAAGAATTTAATTTATCTTTAAATCCCTAAAAAAGTTCGTAAAATTTTTTCATGATTCTTGCAAACTGTTTCTATCTGTTTCACTTAAAAAAACTATCAATATTTGATATTGATATGAAATCAATTTAATAATTTTATTTAATTTAGTTTAATAAGTTATTAGAGATCCTGCCCCAAAATTTTAACTCATCAAACAAACGACAATTTTAAAATTAGAATTAAAAAAAAAATAAAATCAAAATAGTAGGAGTAATTCCAACTCAAACATAAAGAAAAATTAATGTAAACAACCTGTATAAAAACCCATATACCAGGGACGTACCCAGGGTTTCATTTTGGGGGAGGCGGATTTCAGCACAAAAAAAAATTTCGGGGGGGGAGCTCCGCAATTGTGGGGTGGGGTGGGCTTCGCCGCCCCCCTAACTTTTGAAAAGGTTAAAAAAGCAGGGATAAACATAGATGAAGCTGTATAACACACTGTTTTTGGCCTGATAACGTATTATCTAATGTTTTTAGCGGTAAAAACTTTTACCACTAGGTATATTTGTAACAGTGCCAAAAAGTCATCACGTTCCTACAGTCCATCGACAGAATCTAAAACATGGTACTTTCTTCATTGTCTGTTCATCACTCTGAGGTTATCATACTATTATGATTTTGAGATATCCGGTTTTGAGCATACAGGAAGTGACTCTTACTGAGACTGAAGTAATAGTTAGAAAATCGCTTCCGGCGTCAGTGCCTTCAGCTGTATTGGTGATACTGGTGGGTCCTGCTATATTTTTATTTATTATAGTTTAATAATTTCGCATTGCCTTCTTTAGTTACCATATAGCAACCAGTATTTTCTTTTACAGACAGTTAATCCGTAAAGTCAATAACTGGGTGCCTATAGAAACAAACAAACAAACATGTTTTCTTAAGTTAAAAATTACATGGGCAGAGCCCGGATTTCACAAAAAAGGGATTTAGATAGCTTTCAGACCCCCTGGCTACACCCACACTGTAAACCAAAGCAGATGAGCAGTATCTCCAAGTTTTTTAGGGTACATATATGGAAAAAATCATCGAGATATTGGTATAGGCGACTGGAAATTTTAAGAGGGGGTATTGAGCATTCAAAAAAGAAAAAAAAGTGCTTTTTTTAGAATTTAAGCGTATGACTTCAATCAAAGTCGTCTAAAAATATACATAGTCCTGAAAAAAACTATTATATTGGACCCATTTGTTGACATGGAAAAAATTTTACGTTATTGATGCCTGGATTTCTTCGCTGACGCCTAAAATTTGGAGGCTAGGCGCCAGTTGGTGCCTAGGCCCCGGCGAAAAAAACCCAGCGGAGGCATTTCTGCAACATTAGCAACTGCTTTTGTTAGTATGATATATTTTATAATTAGATACAGGTTCTACAGCGCGGGAAGTTTTAATCTGATGCTAAACTTTTGGGCTTTTACTAAGAATTTTCGCTAAACTATTAAGTTATTTATTAGTGCCAAATTGATTTTAAATGTGCCATACTTGTTCTTAGAAAGGATGCCAAAGAAGCATTGCCAGTCGGCCAAGACGCGAAAAAGAAAAGGCAAAGACTTAGACGAAATAACTGACGATCTTAAGCCGGAAATCGCTGAAAAGTTAAAAAATCAACCGGAAGACCCCGACCTGCCTGGAAACGGACAGTTTTATTGTCTTGAATGCTCGTAAGCGTTTTACTGGTTTTCTAAAACGTGAAGCTTGTGTTGCACTATATTCCAAAGAACAATAGTCCATAACAAAATTTTACACACCCTAATGTATTTTTTGATGCGAAGAGACAAAAAGCGTTCTCTTAACTCGTTTTTTTTTGTGAAAACCTTATTTTTCGAATTTACAACAATGACAAATTGTTTTCTTTAATGAATTTCACTAAGTAATAGCGTCATATGGTTGCCTGAAATTTTTTTTAAAAAAATACGCGGTGTTGATTTTCTAATTTCAGACTGCAATTCAAAGCGGTTAAATTAAATTAATCAAAGCGACACAATTAACAAATTAAAAAATAAAATAATTTTGTAATTGGTACAGTACCTGGTGAAACTTTTAAACAGCATGTTTATCCCGTAAGTTCGAAAACAAAATTAACTGAGAAAAAAAATTGCTAAATTAATTGTATTTAGCCACCCCGAGTTTGTATGGGATTTTTTTAAAAATCAGTTTGCACGCAATGCAGTTTCTTGTTATTTTGATATGGTTAAAACATTCTCTGATTTTACTGACTCTGTTTTTTAAATAAAAAATAGGTTTATTCATTGAGTTACTTGTCTGAATCTGAACAAATTTAACATTTAGGTTTTGACTAACTTAGCTAATCTAATACGACGTTAAATACAAATAGTGATGTTCGAGGCAAAATTTGGAATTCCGGTTCAGGTTCCTGTTCGGGATATTTGGAAAAACCCAATTCTGGTTCTGGTTCCGGTGTTCCGGGGGGTTTTGCAGTTTTATAGGCAGTTCCAGTTCCGGTTTCCGGATGTTCCAGACAAAATTTGAAATTCCAGTTCCGTTTCCTGTTCCGGATTTTTGAAAAATCTCAATTATTTATTTAAGTAATCTGTATTTTTTTTAAATTTGATTTTTTTTCTAAATTAAAAAAAATGTTTTGCACAATATAAAACTACGAATTATACTGCGGAGATGTAATCCTTTGAAGTTTTTAGCCCCCGAAGGGAGCCATAATTTGTAGGGCCTGTAAAGTTAGGAGTATGGCTAGCCGAGATAAATGACTCTTTAAAATATAAAAGTTGAGGTATATGTGTAAATCGCATAGACTAGCATTATGTATTTTAAGTATAAAAATATGCAAAATTTTTTTTTTGCCAAAAAAATATTGTTTTTTACGCTAATTAAGACTTCTAAATCATGCTTAATTGTCTCCGGCTGGGAGGATCTTTCTATTAGAATTCCAGATGGATCCCAAAATACATACGTAAATAAAAAATGAAATGAAATAAGTGGTCCATGGAGTTTTTTGTGTGGGAATCTGAAATTGGAAGCTCCGCTTTCGTCTTAGGTTATTAGGGATTAAAAAATTTGTCCGAATTTAGGGGCGAAACGTGTTTTTTATCACGTGTTTAATTTTAAAATTACTATGAACGTTTATAGTATTTTCTTTTATTTCATATATTATTTTTGTGTGATTATTAATAATATTCTGCATTATCGGTATAGTAAAATGATGTTGGGTTTTTTTTACGTTCTTTCCACACTTTTTTGCTATCCATTCTTTTATAAAAAAGTGAACCCCATAGTTTTTCATCTCTCCAATCTGTGCTCATTTGTGGTGCCAGCCAGAGCCAATGTTCATCTTTTTGCACAAATTATATACTACAATACACTTTTTTAATTGTATATAATGTTTCAGTAGTTGTTAAACCAATGTTTGATCAATGTTTTTGTCAATTATTTTTGTCATTCACCACAAGTTGAAACATTCCATTGGTTTTCTGAGCGTTTGCTAAGTAATAAAGGGGAACTTTTACAAATAAATTTCTATATTGCTTAGAACAGACCACGTATTTCTTTGATACAAACGTACTGTGCTTTTTATAAAACTTTCGGACTTGGTATACTTCGGACTGGGTCCGTTTTTCCCGCAGACCGGTCTGCGTAAAAAACGGTCGCTGTCCGTTTTGATTATCGGAAATGTGGACTGGGTTCGTTTTTGTTTCACTCTGTTTTTGGACTATTTATGGCTGTTAATTTCGGATTTTGACTTTGAAAATTCGAAATTATAAGTATAAATTCAGAATTTTCAATGTGAATATCCGAAAAAAGAAAGAAAACTCCGGAAAATGATCTTTGTGTAAGCTGCAACCTTTCTATTTCGAAATTTCAACCCGAAAGCTCTCGTATTAAAGCAGCAATCCATTCTGAACTGAGCTATATGATTATTTGACAGTTTTATGAAAATTTCTTCTTAAGGTGGAACGATGCAGTTAGATTTTGACGGCAGATCTTTTCTAATTAATTTTTACTAAAGTAATTGGACCTGCTGATCCAATTTGTGACATTTTTTTTAAAATTGTTATCGTCGACAATAATCAAATGACACCAATAAAATGCATGTTAAAAATACAAAACATTAATAAAATTCATTACCAAAAATGTTCTATTTTTTCATTTCCGATCGAGCGTATCTTAAATAATGAACACTTTTTTAATTGAAAAGCTAAAAATTTAAAGAAAAAATTTTTTTGACGTTAAAAACTCAAATAATAGGGATTTCGCTGAAAATTTTCGTGGACTGTACATTTGGTGTATCTAACTTAAGTTGAATTTTTATCTCCTAATATTAACTTTGGTTCTGTTAAATTGGGAAAAACTGTTTTAAAATTTCTTTTTTCAACAAAGCATACCTCGGCGTGGAATGGACCACCAAAAATGTTAACTATACTGAACTGACCGGAAAAAATACCCTTTCTTCCAATATATAGTTTGCTTCTGTCCGTCTCGTATGGCACGAGTTATACACAAAACCCAGCAGGGTATCCTAACTATATCGTTCCACATTAAGGAAGAACGCAGAAATGTTTCAGCTTGTGATAAAAATTCGACATTATGGCTTTTTAGTCTGACAGTGATCTTTTAAACTTACTGTTCTAGGCGTCATTTTACGACTCAAGTCGTCCTGGCCGGTCACAAACGAACGAAAGCGCATAAAAGACGACTGAAAGCCCTGGAGGCCGCTCCCTTCACCCAGAAAGAGTCAGAGGCGGCCGGGGGAGTAGGAACTTATGACCGGGAACTCGTGGTGGGACCGCGGCCGCTGAAACGGAAAAAGGCGGATTTCGACTCCGGAATTGTTGCTTAAGGTCTCTCCAGACAGTTTTCTTAAGTATGAAAAATTGAAATTTTCGGCATACGAGATCTCGCGAAATAAGAAATATTTATATAAACAATTAATATAAGTTTTAAAAAGGCAGAAATACCACGATTATACATTCATTATATTATTGGTAGTAGTTGAAATAATTGATATTAAAAATCAAATTGCAACGAATTTTTTTTAAAACCTCTAAAAATATTCACTACTCATTATTTATTAAAAAAATACTTCCAACAAAGAGGAACTGTTACCCTTTTTCACGCACGCAAAAAGTAATGGTAATATTTTTGTATTTATGATTTAATATACAACTTTCCGTAAAAAATGGGGGTTATTTTTTTTTAAATTGACGCGAAACGTGGATTTAATTCAATTTGGTAAAATTTAAAGCTCCAAATAGTATGTTTTTAGTGAAATATATGATTTTTAAACTGCCATAATAGCTCTCGTGCTGTTAATCTGTTCTGTGTGCATATTTTAGATTTAATAAACGCCGTGGGTTTATAAACCTCTTTTAGATCAGCTAAACAAATGGCCATGTTGCGCAGTCGGGTACAGCCCCTCTCCCTTTCTCAATGTCGAAATTTTGAGGTCGAGGGATTGATTCCCACTCTGAACCTATGTTCATTGCTACATTTTTTATTTAATATTTATTTTAAATTTATTATAATTTTTTCAATGAATCAAAACAAAAATATATTTGTAAATATTTAAACGCATTTGTTTCCTACTTTTTGCCGCTCATTCGAATTTTCGTCGTTGGATATTTTAAAATATTATAATGCTCTATAATTACAATAAATAATAAAATACATTTTATGTAAGCAAAAAAAAATTTTTTTTGAACTCTGTGAAGTGAAAACTGCCCAGAGAGACCTTAAAGGATTTTATTTTACTGGAAATTCACATGGAATGAATATAAAAATATATACAAATGTGTTTCTTGTTAAGTTAAATAAAATAAATTATCTTGCGAAATTTTACATTTGTTAAACTTGTGTGCAGAATGTGCACTCGCAAAAAAAGCTACTACAGAAAGTAAGTAAGTAAGTAAGTAAGTGTTGTATTAGCAGTGCTCAGGCTGCGCAGTTTCATGGCTAATTTATAAACGACACTGAAAAATGAGGAAGGATTTTTAGATTTATTGTGCAATAAATACCAAATGGCACCCCAAATTAGTCAGTTAAGGTGAAAACTAATACAAGCAAAGGATATAAATGCAAAAAGTTTTATTAATAAAGAGATTTAAGTTATATTTTTAAATTAATACACTTTTATTGACGCGAAATATGGTTGATAACTTGTTGGTCCATAATAATACACATTTTACCTATTAATCTTATCTTCTATTAAAAAACACAAACACAACCTAGGATTTTCAATTTACAATTTGTATAAAAGTACGGGTACTTATAAAAAAAATTACGGGTATTTTAAAAGTACGGGTATTTTTGCTTGTTTCTATTATTCTAAATAAATAGATACATTTTCTAGATATACACAAGTAAAAAAGTTTCTAAATTAGAAACAAAACCATATATTTTCATATATTTGTGTGGTGGCGACACTGGAAACCACACTTTTACTTTAAAAAAAGCTTTCATTGAATGAGTTTGATCCTTTGTTGTCCAAAATTTACAAAACGAAAAAATGTTTACAAAAACATTTTAAATAAAAATAGAAAGTTTCATGGGGTAGGGTCATGCATTTAATTTCGGCACGTTTTCAAATTTTGATTACATATCTTATCATAACTTGGTCCCAAATTTGAATTGAGAAGTGATTGATAGCTCGTTAGAAACTAGATGAATGGGCGAAAAAAGGACAGTCATAACATCATCTACCAATTTTTTTGTTGGCTGTAGTAATTTCTTGAAGGAAAATGAGCAAAAGGTGCATTTAATTTCGGCACTTTCGAAAATGCATTTAATTTCGCCACCTTAATTTAGTTTTCAATTTTTCACTCAGATAAAAACAAATTAGAGTAAAAATAACCAATATGGCAGTAAATATAGCAGTCAACTTTCAAATAAGCCATTAAACATTAATGTTGACCTAAAAACAAGAAAGTTATAGCCTGAAGAAAAAAGTGCCGAAATTATATGCACCAAACGAATTTTCCAAAGTGGCCATTTTCGATATCGTCCTTTATAAAACGAAATTTACGTAGATGTTGATTGTTATGCATATCAGTATGTTCAGCATAAGAAAATACACAACTTTGTAATATAAAACTTTTTGATCAAACAAAGCTGAAAAAAGTTATGACCAAAAAACGGTTTTAAAATGTCCAAAAAGTGTCGAAATTACATGCATTACCCTATTTGTTGCAATTTTTTCGATACTCTAATATTTTTTATGAAGCAAAGCTTTAAATGTGTTTAAACAACAAAAAATAGTTAGCTATAATTATTTTCACACTACTAAGAATAAAACAAGAGAATATACGACTGCACATTAAATTTCTGAACAAAATTTTGCCAGGAAAGTCGCGTATGCATGCACGTAGTGTCTTTTTTTGTTGTGCAAAAATAATCGCAATGCGGAGAAACCAGTAGAGTGCAAGGAAAGTCTAATGATTTTTACTGCAAGAAAACCAACACTGTTAAAAATCGAAGCATCGGAAAACAGCAGAAAAGCGGATTTTTGAGAAAAAGTCGCACAAAAGTTTGCAAGTGCGACTTTCTTGCAAAACTTTAGTCAAAATTCTAGTGTACAGTCGGACATTCTTTTGTGTTATTCGTGACACTTGTAAACAACTTAATGACAAAAGACACCAAAGAGAAAACAAAAAAATGTGTATTTTTTTAATGACTACATTTTTTGATAAAAAAATTCATTCATTATTACTAATTTTTTTTCATTTTTAACATAATTAATCTTGGCTAACTTTTTAAACAGTTTCATCAATCAAAATCCTTCGTTATTAACAAAACAAAAATTAAAAAGGTTTAATCAAATCATAATAGCTTTCGATCTATTTTGAGATTATCATCGGTTAAAACGAAATACAAATATTGTAATTAAAATTATACTAAAATACAAAAATATCTAATACAAACCGTTAAATCGACCTATGATTGAATTATATCTGGCTGATCTTGTAAATTAGTGTGCAGACATGAGCAGACCAATTAAAATTGTGCGGTTATGACGTGTTTTTTTAAGCATATAAGAACGCTGATTTTTTAGTTTCACTTTTTCACAAAATATACAAAAATTAACCAACTTTATCCATTTAAAAATTAATTTCAATTCGGATTCTAAATTGGGTTTTTTTTTATAAATATTAAAATACCGGTTTTGAAATTTATTATTAAACCGCTTTCGTTAAAAATTTTAAATGATTTCGTTGTTAAATAGTCGATTTAATACTGCAATTATCTAGGTCAACTAGATTTTATTTGCCAAAACATATATAATTATTTAGAAAGTCTAAAAAAGGAATGAAAAATGCAAATGATTTTACAATCCGTTACAATTTTAAAGTAAATTAAAATACATGCAAAACTAGACCCGGTCCAAAAAATGGCTAGTCTAAAAAGTAGGCCCGGTCTAAAAAAAGTTACGACTTGGTCCACACAAAATTTTATGAATACCAGTACAAGAGTTTGGTAAAATTAGGTTTTTTTTGTGTTTGTTCTGTCACAGAAGGATTTTTTGACGTGTTTTCAATTGTGCTTAACCACTTTTAAACCTTTGTAAAAATCTATAAAATACTCTAAAAAACCTTAAAATAAAATGTATTATTAATCTAATATACAACAACATACAAATATCATGTCTTTCAAGAACTTGAACATAAAATTCTAGTAGTAAATTGCCGTCGAACTTGCCTCCGGCGGTTAAAATAAGGCTCCCAGTTAATTTGAACTACCGTCGGTCGGCGAATAGAACCCAACTTTACGGGATATTTTTCCTGAAAAGCTGCAACGCGGCGTAACAGTAGGTTCACTGTGAAACGTGCAAAAATGGGTGTATTTGTACAAAACTAATCATTTTAAACTTAATAAAAAACTTGCCAAAATTATGATTTTTTTAACGTGTCAGTAATTCTAGAGAGATAAAGTTATTTAAACTTCTAAAAAATTAAAGCAACGTGTTTTGGTCAGTTTTAATTTTTTTATGTAATTTATTTCGCGAGATACTTTTTTTAAGCATCATCAGCTCTTTGATAAGCTTTTAAATAATGATAGTTTTAAACAATTATGCAATCAAAGATCTTAATTTATTTTTTAGCCATCCTTAATACTTTTTTAACTCATGAGCCCATAACTTCGGTGTCCATACATATACGCCGACGACTATTACGCCGACGATCATTTCAACCCCGGACCATTTGGCCAATGCGACGTTTCGCCGACGCAGTTACAAAAAATTTTTCTAATTACATGAATATAATATTGAAACAAGAATTTTTGCACGAAATTAGTAGATCATACGATTTTCATTAAAAACTTATTTTTATTCAATTTAAAACAATTACACAATAAAATTATAATATTTAATTATTAATCAAATCGCTATTGATAAAAAAATTATCTTTCTTCCATAAACAGTTGTTTTTCTTTGTTTTAAGAAAGTTTTAATAAAAATTAATCAATTTTAATTTGCTAAACAAGCAGCCAATGTTACTTTCGATAATATTGATTAATTTTATTATAATTTCATGCTATTTCTTCATTGCGACATTTTACCGACGTGTTTTTTAAAAAATTGCATTTAAATATTTTTAAATATCTAAAAAACGATTGATTTAAAAAAAAAACAAAAAAAATTAAGCAAATAATTATCTTTTGATACCTATTTTTGATGTTCGAAAAATATGTGTAAATAGTGTTTGCACCATTCAGTTATCTAAAATTATTCTTCATAAGACCCACAACTGCTTGGTCGCGAAGATCATTCTGAATAATTTTGGTCAAAAACTCCTTAAAAACGCCTACAACTTCCCAAGGCAGAAAAATGCGAGAACTTTTGTTTTTTAAAAAAACTGACAAAAGTTGTAATCTTCAATTTTAAGCGTTGGGAGGCCTTCTCGTTGAACTTTTCGCTGAATGAATTGGTGCAAGTGCAAAAATAACAACCAGTGCAAGCAAACGACCTGGAAACTCGGTCTAAATTAATATAAATTTACAAATACTATTGATATTTCTAGTGAGGTTCCCTGTAGCACAGAGCGCTGGAGCTCGAGAACTCGTTTCTTTCTTTTTATTTGTATTTTCATGTATCATTAAGTAATGCCATAAATTATTTCCTTAGCAAATTGTTAAAAACTAGATTTTTCCAACTAAACAATAACAATAATAAAATTAGACCTGAAAATCCAAGTAGGATAATTTTAAACATAAGTTTAAATAAACTTTAAATTGGTTATTTAAAGGGTGGCGCTTCAAAGCTTCGGAGCTCCAGAAAAAGCTCCGTTTTAAATGGTCGGGGCTTCGGGGCATGATATTGTGAAGTATAAACATCACTTTTTACTACCTTTTAATTAAAATCAGGCTCTGAAGCTCCAGCCATTTAAAGCAGAGGCAGTTCTGGAGCTTGGAGATCACCCTTTTAAAGTTTTTTATCCCCATTTTAGGGCCATTTTTTGTTTTTAAAATGTGTTGGAAAAAAAATTACAAAAAAATTTTCAAAAAATAATTGACGGTATTACTTTTTAATCTTTCATGAAATTAGTACTAATAGAGGACGAAGCTCTGCTCCAGAGCTTCCACTCTAGATCTCCGCTCCGCAACACCTCTGGAGTTCGAAGTTTCGGGTAACATCACAAACAAACACATAAAGTAATACTGATGGTAAATTTCGTTATATGACAATAATTACACACACACGCGCACACAAAACACACACACACAACACACACACATACACACACAGGCACACACGCTCACACACACATAAACAAACCGCCACAGTAATCATTTCCTAAAAAGTATGCAAATTATATATGAAATGAACAGACTAAAATTTTGTTACATTGTATTTATTTTTGATATTGAATTCAATAAAATATAATTTGTTGCACACATTTTGCTTAGTAGATTCATTACTGAAAATATCGAGGTCAGCTTGATTTTATTTGCCTATAATAAAAAGTTACCAGCATCGTTTAGTATTATGTCATTGTTTACCTCAAATGCGCCGAATTGAAAAATTTTGTATCAGCTTTTGAGGCATGAGCCCAGGTACTCTAGTTTTAAAAGCCCGAAAAGCGCGAGAATACGCTCCTTTTCTTGTGAAAAAGACAGAAAAAAAAACAAAAGGATTCCAGACTTTTCGTGTCTTTTACATTACGTCTTTCGTCTTTTATATCTCGTCTTGGAAAAGCTCGTCGTTTAAACATATCGTCTTTGGATGTTTAAAAAAAGACAATATGTTTAAAATACGAGCTTTTCGAAGACGAGAATTAGAAGATGAGGTGTTGAAAGACGTAATGTAAAAAACGAAAGCACCGCACACCAAAACAAAGTGGCAGAACGCCTTGATGATCTGCATGAATTGTGTAGCATTGTTTTAAAACAAAAACGGCGCGGCGCGGAATGTTTCATTAGTAAACCTTAACATCAATATTTAAAAAAAAAATCAAGGCTTCAAAAATATTATATAAAAATTTCGAAAATTTTCAAAAAAATGTTAAAATAGTTTGAAATTTTAAAATTTAAAAAAAAAATCAAAATATCAAAAAATTCCATAAAGTTTTTAAAAATTCTCATACATTTTAAAAAGCTTCCAATTCATTTTTAGATTTCAAAGAATTTTTGTAGTTTTAAAAGAATTGAAAAATTTCACAGAAGAAATCCAAAAATTCCCAAAAATTTTGAAAAATTTCTAAATTTTGGCAAAAAAATGTGAAAAAAAAACTAATGTACCGGGATTTTGTTTCGACTTTTTGTCACAATGGAAAATAGTATAGAAAAATATTGTGGCTAACCATCTTAGCTGAGTCCCCCAATAGCATTTTTTATTGTGTTGAAAATAAATCAGTCATTGATTTTTACCATAAAAAAAAGTGGATAAAACTTTTTATTAAAATATGACAGATTATAATTATTAGCTATTAGTTCCAAAAATTTTATTTTGCAATTTGTAAAACACCATTTGTGAATTTCGCCCAAACTTCTTATCAGCTGTGAAAATTTCTTCGTGCATGGCATAATCTTGTAAAATATACAAAATATAATTTCTACAATACAATCATTCAAACAAAGCATATAACTGACGTAAACATCACTGTTTATAACCAGTCATATTGTTTTTAAAAATTCATTCATTTTATGTGCCACAATGAATATGCAATAATAGTGTCTGTGACTTATTTTAATTAGATAGGAGTTAATCACGACAAAATTTTTAATTGATTATTGATTTCGTCGCATTTTGTCGTACAATGACCAATAAATGGTTGTGGCTGTAATGTATTTTATTTTGGGCGAATATATTATGCAAATACATGTCGAAAATAATAAACTTTCAACATTTGATTTTATTATTTTTTGAACTATATACGTTTACACACAATTGATATATAAAGTCTGTTTAAAAATGATTTAAACCGAAAAAAATTCATTTATTTCTCGTTAACGGTCCAGTTAATTTATAAAAAAGTTCGATTATTAGATAAAGTTATTAGCTATACATTAATATTATAATTACCGTTTAAATCAACCGCACCGTTAACGAGGTATGCTCATTTGAAATTTTTGATTCAGTCTTAATCATTTTTAAACTGATTTAGTTTTATAATGTTACGACCCAAAGTAGAAGCGAAAATAATCAGGCGCTGAAAAATTTAGACAGCCAAATTTATTGAAAAATTTGGCCGATACAGGAATTGAACTCGTAACCTCCAAAGTCGACTCTGGTGTCGACTCCATTACACCATAGTCCGGAAAATGAAAGGAGAAAGATAATCGCCTTTTATTAACGCTTGTACTTTGAGTTTTCACGGAAGGGACACATACGCGGTATGTGTCACAATAAATAATAGCTTTACACTTCTAAATATCTAAAATCTTGAATTTTAAGCAAGCCTAAAGCATCAGACATAAAACGAAAACAAGATCCAAAAACTTTTATGTGTATTTTCAAATATGGTTGATGTGATTATTAAGTAGACAAAATTTAAATTTTTTTTTTCAAATAACAAAGAACAAATACATTATCTGCGTTAAAGAAACGAACACCCCATTACTAAAGTACCCATTATTCAAGAATGATTAGTTTGTTTTGTTTTTTTTCTATAGCAAATAATCCAATTTCTGCGCAAAACAACCAATTTTCTCACGGCAATAAAATTATTAATAAAAATTTGTTTTAATTTGCTAAAATATTTTAAAAAAATAATTATATAAACAAAAAAGGTAAGAGTAATCGTTTTAATTTTTTATCTTTTAAATCAATCATTTTTTATATATATATATATAAATATTTTACGTCAGGATTTTAAGGACCCTCAAAATCTCATATAGTATTTGTGATCACGTCATATATTTTTTGCTCTGTGGGAAAGGTTGTGAGAGAAGCTGTTAGAATCACTTTTAGCCAATTAGCACTTTGGAAAAAATTGGATCTCCAATGGATGAAATTTTTTTTTTGTAAAATCATTTTTCCCAAGTTCTAAGGTCTTTAACACTGAACAATTTCCTTTTAAATATAAGGGTTTTGACTATCGGGTTTAAATACATTTTTTTTTTCAAAATGCGTCGGCGAAATGTCGCAATGAAGAAAAAGCACGAAATCGCAATAAAATTAAACAATATTTTCAAAAAATTTCAAAAATAACATTAACGGCTTGTTTTAGTGTTGTAAAAAGTTACTTTTACTTTTACTTAAAGTAATAAAAGTATTGGATTTTGAATTACTTTTACTTTTACTTTTTCTCAACTTTTGAAATTTTAATTACTTTTACTTTTACTCTTACTCAACTTTTGAAATTTCAAATACCTTTACTTTTACTCTTCTCGGATTTTCCACTGCAAATACTTAAATTAATTTAAACAAAATTTAAGTAATTTCAATGGGTAGATTCTCTATGGGCTTGTTGTAAAGTGAATGGCAGAAGATAATTTGTTGCGCCGCTAACACGCTAAAACATTTATTTTGACTAAAAAAGTTATTAGAATGACAATTTATACATCAAATAAGCAAAAAACTTTAGAACGGAGCTCTACAGCTCCAAAAACCGATGTTTTTCTCCGTTTCAAAATTACTTTTATTATACTTTTACTCTCACTTTTATTTTAAAAAATTGGTCCTACTTTTACTTTTACTTTACTTAAATAAAATTTTGACCATTACTTTTACTTTTATTTTACTTAAATAAAAAAAATCACAAATACTTTTACTCTTACTTTACTTAAATTAAAATTTTTCAAATTATTTTTACTTTTACTTAAAACAATCCAAAATCAATATTTTTTACAACACTAGCTTGTTTAGCAATTTCAAATTAATTAATTTATATTTAAACTTTTTTAAAACAAAGAAAAACAATTTTTTATACAAGGAACATGATTTTTTTATCATTCACAATTCGATAAAAAATAAATACTCTGATTTTATTGTGCAATACTTTTAAAATAAAGAAAAATATATGTTTTCTAAAGAAAATCATATAATCTACAAATTTCGAGTAAAAATTCTTGTTTAAACTTTTATTCATGCAATAAAAAACATTTTATTGCAATTGCGTCGGCAAAACGTTGCATCGGCTAAATAGTTGGGGGTAAAATGATCGTCAGAGTAAAATTCGTCGGCGAAATAGTAGTCGGCGAATTGTCGTCGGCGTAATGTTAGGTAACGTATAACGGTAACGGGAACTTAGATCCTGGAGTCCTTAGATCCTTGCCTTTGAGTGGCGTCATTTCGAAGCAAACTGGAAAGTACACCGACATTGTCCACCGACACCGACCGATTTCTAGGCTTAGGCTTAGGCTTAGGGTTAGATTTAGGCTTAGGCTGTTTAATTTTGACGCCATCTGCCAAGGATCTAAGGACTCCTGGATCTAAGTTCCCTCAATCCCTATAACTTCATAAAAAATTTTTAAGTAAACTGTCCACACGAGAGATGTTCCTGTTAAAGAAAATATTTTCGTCGTGGGACCTATTGCAATTTAAAGTTAAATTTGCGAAGAAGCGTGGATTTTAAAATTCCCTACTCTACACGGACTTCTTGGCTATTTATAAACCTAGGCACATCAGGCGCACAGGAATATTCAGGCGCGCTCAGGAACGGTCAGGAACGATGACAATCACACCACCACTAATCACACCGCTTGGTGTATATAAAATACCACACCAAATATATTGTTTTTAAAAAGTTTAGGACCAATAGATCCGAAGGAAGATAGAACCCAACAAACTTAGACCTATTAACAGTCAAAATTTATAATTTTTTAAACAATTTCAATTTTTACCTAGCAAATAAACGGCTGCCACTTTATGCCATTAATAAGATTCATATTTTTTACATAAAAATAGCAAAATTTTTGCTTAAATGAATTTTTTGGATGTTAACTTTGTAATTTTTTGTTTATACTTATCTGTTCCAAAAAACAACAAATACACAGAAAAGAAAAAAAAACTACAGAATTATTGGATTTTTATTCTCTGAAGTAAATTTTCTTACATCTTTCCTCCAACTGGTAGGTTTTTTAACCGATTTGATAGATTTCACTGGTTATGATGATAGTTTTAACCGATTTGATAGATTTCACTGGTTATGATGATAGTATAGTATAGAATAGAATAGAAATTCAACATTTTATTTTACAAACACTATATATATATATGTATAGGAAACACTATATTTGGAACAAAACCCGCTTTTTGCTGTTTTAAAATGATCATTAAAACCTCAAATTTTTTTGCAATTCCAAGATTTAGGGGATAAGCCCCTTCTCCCATTCTGAATTAGGGATTGTCTTTTTTTGGAAGAAAGGCTGGAGCTCAACACATTGTGTGTAAATATATTGCAAATTAGAGCATTTGTTTGAGTGCTCTATTTTCCTATGGTTTTCATATAATCTAATGTAATGTTATATTTCAGTTTGTTTTTTTGTTGTTTATATTATTACAATTCCAATTGAAAATGCCTTTAAAAATTTTAACATTTCAAAAGATTGCTTTGATTGTTGGTATTTTTTGTGTTTTATATCATAAACTAAAAAAGCTAAAAATAAAATTCTTTATATTCTCACTATATTCAAAGCACATATACACATTACAACCAAGAATACACAGGAGGCAATAAAATATCCAGATGTACACAAATTTTCAACTAAATTTTGAACATGTCCTATTTTAAAACATCTGCTTGTTGCTTGTTCTGTGAGCAGCAGTTTTTAAAAGAGTGTTTTGTTTGAATATAATTTAACTTCTCCTACACTCCTGTTCCTGTATAAAAAATTACTCCACAAAATAATGAGTACTGACTTCACAAGAAACTGCTACGCAACAAAAGCAGTAAATTAGTTAGGGGCAATACACAAATTAGTGTGCACAAGAGTCCCATGTGCTAAATTAGTGTTCTTGCAAAATTTTTGTCAAAAATTTGACAGTGTGTACAGTTAGAAATTCTTATGCTAGCCCTTACTAAATTTTTTTATCTCGGGGTTAGACCCTTTTCAAAAATCCTAGTCATGCTATGCACATGCAACTCTGTGCACTGTCCAGAAATGTCTCATAGGTGAGCTCAAGCAAAGGGGGGAAGGCAGGGTTGGGTCCACCTCCTGGCTTTAATTTTTGAACACACCTCCAAAAAAAGAAAGGGTCCCATTTCCCCAAGTTTTTTTATTTTATTACCCCAAATTTACAAATGAGTTTTTTTAATTTTAAAAATTTTAAATGATTCCATATAAAATACAAAATTTAAATCACATCTCTTTGCTCTTTGTGTAGGCAGGACACATCACTAGTATTAATTTTTATCACTGGGTAGTTCACACTGGGTTGTTTTTATCACTGGGTAGTTTACACTCACACTAGAAACATAACTTTTATAGCATCACTACACACTTAAAAACAAACTGTTCAGGAGAAACTTATAATTATATACTGAGTTTTAAAAAAAAAGTAGGCTAACAACAATAAGTGGGAAAATAAGCCATACTGGGAAAAAATTATGGTAACTTACTAACTTAAATTTAGTCAGTCTTACTTTAAGCCACCGCCCGCCCATTATTTTTGCCATGTACAAAAATATAAAATGAGCTGGGTATGGCTAGATAGATGACATGATGATCTATCTAACCATACACATTTTATTTTATAATTTT
>JASAMX010027542.1:0-17395 GCA_030248175.1 Microlaimidae sp. YZB2_3 | reverse complement strand
GGCTTTCCCCCCTCCCACCCCGTTGGGAGTTAACCCTCCCCATGTATTGCCCATGTATGATCTAGAGACCCCTATTGGGTCGGCAAGGGTAAAAATTCGTTGGTCCACTGAGACCATTTTTTAAAATTTTTCTTTCGCTTCGCTCCGCTAAGTGCTCGATCTTTCTCTTCTTTTATAGCTTTACAATTGGAAAAAACGCGATTGTTTGGATTTTTTTGCAGTTTGCTTAGTTTTGCACTAAATTTTTATAGCAAATAGTAGAATTTATTTGAAAAATTATCAAAATACTCTTGTAATTTTTTAATTGTAATTTTCTTCAAATTTACTTTACTCAGCGTAGCGAATAATTGTACGCTTTTATAGTTGGTTATGTTTTAGAAAACGAAAATTTTAAGGTATTTATTTACTAAATTATATTGTTTAATGAAAAATTTTTACTTCGTTTTTTTTTGTTGTTTTTTTAAAATCAAAATTAATCGAAAAGTAAAGAAGTATGTAATGTATCTAGAAAACAACAATATTTACTTAATAAACACTCCCCTTAAGTTTATTATTATCTAGCTTGATTATTCTTTTTATTTTTTGATTGTCTGCATTACTTTGTAGGAACTGTTAGGCAGGCTGGAGCCCGGTATCGCAGTGGAACAGGGTGTGAAAGTGGGACTTTATGAAAAGGGGCTTTTGGAATTGGATGACGTACCTGTAACCGAAGAAATACTTGACGAAGCAAAAGGTTCAATTGATTTAGAAATCAATATTCGATAGGTTACTACTAATTAATTGTCGATTGATTAAAAATCAATATTTTATTGATTGATTACTAATCAATTATTGATTGATTTCTAATAAATTATCGATTGATTACGGATTAATTGACAATTGATTACAATATTAGTCTTTATTATTAGGACACAATAAGTCAGAAGCGCCATAAAATACTCGTAGTAACTGTGACTCTTTTTATTTTTTAACTCAATATTAACTAAATAAGTCAGAGTCACGTTGATTTTATAGTATTGTGACTCTTTGTGTCAGAGTAACGACGATTTATGAATATTTTTTGAGAAAATTAATTTATTTAAGTATTATATAATTTTCGTTTACATGACAGAATAAGTCCAAATTGTTATAGAATAGACGCAAACGCAACTGTGATTTTTTGAATTTAAAAAAAATTTAGATAATATAATTTAACGGAGTGATATGCAAACCTGTGCACTGCTCCCCTCCCTCCGGGGTTTATTGGGAGGGGAGTCAATTCCAAAACGGGGAGGGACAACTTTTTTTAAAACGGGGGTGGGGGCAAGCAGGGGGAAAGAAAAAAAGAGGAAAAAACAAGGGAAAAAGGACAAAAAAGAGAAAATAAGGTAAAATAGGTCTAAAATGGCTTAAAATACATTGAAATAGGCTAAAAATAAAAACTGCGAAAAATTCGCGATGATGGCGTCATAATTTTGGGGTACTTTTTCATTTTTTGGCGGGGAGGGCAAATCCTCCAATAAAGCAGGGGGCATTTCCAGACCGTGCACAGGTCTGGGCGGAATACAAAATGAAAAATAGGGAAATGGGTCCCCACACTTTTTGCTAAGGGGAGTCCAAAATTTCAAGGCTACTAGGGGTGGATCTTCTCTCGCTAGCCTGCCTGCCCTTCTCCCCATGATTCGGGTGATCCTGGTCCCGAATTATTAAAAAAATATTATAGGCCTTAAAAACCCCTAATCCTACATACGCCCGTGCTTGGTGCAGCTTGTGTTTTAGTAATTAGTTTAGTTAATAATAATGTACTACGTATTTAATTTTGGCAACAAATAAACTTCTTAAAACTGACCCAGACGTCTGACTGTTTTAATTTGTAATTAAAAATATTGTACCACCCATGGGCGTAGTCAGGATTTCGGAAAAAGTGGGTCCAATCCTGAACAAAATATTTAAAACGGGGAAGAAGTCCAAATTTTAAACGTTATAAAAGGGCTAAAAAAATTTTTCCGCGCTTCGCGTGGAGTGTAAAAATAAGTCCTCAAAACAAAGAAAAATTTTTTTACAAACAAGATATGTGATACCTTAAAATTTTCCATTTTCCAAATATTTATTTAACAATTAACAATGGATACATTGAGTTACCACATAGTAACGCTAAGCGCGAGAAAGTATTTTTAAAATTACTTATCTTTCCTTTTAAATTTTAATCTTACTAACACTAACAACCTAAAAGGGAGGTTCAGCATGGTCATATTAAGATTACAAAACAATAACAAAGTAACACAAATTTAGAATGAGAGATCAATCAAGGCATCACAAATGTTTCAGGGGCGTAGCCAGGATTTCAAAAAGAGGGGGGTGAACTCCATACAATATTGGAAAAAACGGGAGGTTGTACTCCAAATTTTCAAAATACCGTAAAAAAGACATTAAAAAAGGGTAAAAAATTTTGCTTTTTCTTTTTGATTCTGATTCTTTTTGCTGTAATTTGCACTGTTTTTAAGTTAAACTTGAAAAATTTTAGGTTTAAAAAGGTATAACATTAAAAATCGTGCGACAGCACGAAAAAATTTTCAAAAATTGTCTGAAATTCATTAGAAACATCACTTAAAAGTTGTAAAAGGTATATAAATGTCGAGCGCTGAGCGGAGCGAAGCGCGAGAAAAAATTTTAAAATTGTTTTTTTAGGACCCCCAAATTTTTACCCCCGCCAGCCCAAAAGGGGGAGGGGTACAACCCCCATAACTCCCCCCCTTGGCTACGCCCTTGAAATGTTTTGCTTGTTTTACTACAAACTAATTTCTACTATTTACCATCAATTTTGCAAAATTAAGCAAATCTAAAAAAAAAGTTTAAAAATATAAAATTTGCACACAAATGTGAGATGTTATATAAAAAATAATGTGATGATATAAAATAATAATTGAGCGCTGAGCGGAGCAAAGAGCGAGAAAATTTTTTTAAAAAAAATGGTCTTTCTAGACTCCGAAATTTTTACCCTCGCCGACCTGAAAGGGGGGGTCTGTCCAATCCCAAATTTTAACTTTTGCCGACCCAAAAGATGGGTCTAAACCATACACGGGGGGTTGCGGGGGTTGACCCCCTCAAATTCTGAGAAGTGGGGTTTAACCTCCCACTGGGGGGGGGAAGAAAAAGTTGACCCCCCCAAT
This sequence comes from Microlaimidae sp. YZB2_3, assembly GCA_030248175.1. Lineage (NCBI taxonomy): Eukaryota > Metazoa > Nematoda > Chromadorea > Desmodorida > Microlaimidae > Microlaimidae sp. YZB2_3. The sequence continues at coordinate 14,246 of JASAMX010027542.1, read as the reverse complement.
TTGGGAAAATAAAAAAATGTCTTTAAAATGACTTCTATCTGCCTCCAAACTTAAGTTTTGAGGTCAAAATGAATGTTTTTAACAGTAAAAAGACAAAAAAGGAAAATAAAAAAAGGCTTTTTGACCTAAAGTTAGTGTTTTTTACCTATTTTTTCTTTAAAATCGAAAAACGATATGGTAAAATGCACTCCAGAAAAAAAAACGATATGGGTATTTTGCGTTTCTCGGATTTTAACCCTCCCCCCTAATTTGGGTTTTAACCCCCCACTCCGGACCAACTTGCCCATGTATGGTCTAAACCCCCTATACCCCCTGGCTACGTACATGGTAGCACCCATAGCCGGCCCAACGCAGCTATAAAAAATATCTTATACGTTTTTAGGTTCTGTTGATGAAATTGGGGAAAATGGAAGAAGAAGAAAAGTTTGGCCGTTGCTTCCAGGTATAATATTTTTGTGGCGTAAATTGTTGTTTATAACTGCGTTAGACTGGTAATTTATAATAATTGTTATTCTATCAATTTCTTTAAAAAGAACTTGCAGCTCAAATACATAACCGAGATGTTTTATTTAGAAATGGTAATTTTATGGTTATTTACTTCTTTTTTCATCCAAACTAAGTAATGAATATACATAAAAATAAAGTATAGAATGTCAATGAAGTTGTCAGATTTAATTCAATATAAATAGTTTTATTTTAATGAAACCTTTAATTTTTATAATTAGTTTTATTATAGTTTAAATTTAGGAAACACCTACGGGCGCCGTTGGATGATAGTGCTGCAGTCGGAATACGAGAGCGTTTTAGACTCTCTTCGTTATTTAATGAAAACGGAGGGGATAGTGTACGAAGGATTCCCTACAACCCCCGAAAGAATTATTTTCCTGGGTAGGTAGGCGTGCAAAACTGTATACGGTGCCCCCACCCGCTTGTTTAGTGCCCTTCTGTGGCCTTTCCGTTTTGGGGACCCTCCTGTTTAAATAAAAAAACAACAAAAAAAATTGATTAATTAATAATGTTTTTTATATTCAGCATTTTGGTCTATTTTCGCCTAATTTCTATAACTTTTTTTCCTTTTTTGTTATCAGTTGGACCATAGGTGAGCAGCCTCTGGGATTTTGGGGGTATACCCAACCCATGAAATTTGGCGATGGGGGTCGTTTTACAGAAAAAATTTTTGGGGTGTACCTTAAAGATACTATTTTTAGCCTTTTTAGCACTGGGACCCCTTAAATTTAAGGGGGACGGAGGCATAGGTAGGAAGCCTCCCGGATTTAAGATGGGACATACTCGACCCCTGAAATTTTAAAGGGGGGGCTATCCCAAAAATTTTTGGGCGTATCTTAAATACCCCATTTTTAGCGTTTTTAGTACTGGGACCCCCAAATTTTGGAAGAGGGTGTCGAATGTATTCATAATTTTTAGAGGGGGGGAAGGTGTCGGCAGTAATCGTGTTTTTTTTGTTTGTTTTTTTAAGGGGGGACTATAACTCCTTCTTCCAACCTCCACCCTGTCCACCTGTTGAGGAGAGGTGTTCGGGGTACCCCAAAATTTTAGAGGGGGGTATCGGCATTAATCGGAATTTTTGGTGGGGTATATCCCTCCAATCCAACCCCCCTGTCCACCTACGATTTGGACTTATTTGCCCAGTTAAAAACCCTAAGTTGGTCTTTCTAAGTATTATTTTTATTCTTATTTGAGACAAGTGAAACTTATTTTAAAAAACGCTGCAAATCGTTAGTTGTCCGAAATTTTGTTGCTTTGATGTTACTAAAGGGTTTAAAATTAAGCCAGCTTCGGCTGTTTTTAAATCTGCTTTGCTTGGTTGTTTGTTTTTGATGCTTATGCCTAAAATTGTACTGTACCACAGACTTGTGCACAGTTTGAAAATGCCTCCCCCCTCCCGCTTCATTGAGGGATTTGCCCCCCCATTTTATTGCCCCCTCCCGTTTCAAAAAAGTTGCCCCTCGTGCCCCCCCGTTTTGGAATTGCCCCCCATTATAACCCCGGGGGGCAGTGCACAGGTACCATGAAGGCTCATGTGAAAATTTTGTAGAAGGAAAAGGGTTAGAGGTATTTATAAAATTAAATATCCAATATATATATATATTTAATTAATGTATAGTTAACAAAATTATCTTAATAAAAATTTCCAAGTTTACAATATTTTTTGAAAAATGCATTTCAGCCATAATCTTAAATGCATTTTTTAAAACCAATTATATAGCAAATGTAAAAGTCTGGGCTCAGTAAGATGCATTACATTTAGCTATTGGGGCCCCAAATACATTAGTTTTATCATAATATAAAATAAAATATCGCGCACGCCAGAAGCCCAGAACTTGCCAATATAAAAGAAAATTAAATACAAACAGAATAATAAAAAAACGGTATTTATTTTAATTGGGCTAAAAGAGACAATAACACAAGGGAAGGATGGAATCTTGTGAAACTGGCTTATAAAAACACGTTCCTTTGTTTACCATGTCACGCTTTAATTCCACTTGCTACTTTCCTATTACAGTAAAGGCTAATCACACTCACACATCCAGACACACAAAAGCTAAACAAACAAATACAAAAACAAATAGCAGAACATAAAGCAAACATCTGGCAGCGAAACATCACAAAACACTTTACCCACAAACACAATTCTCACAAACTATACAAATACAACACAAAAGCACAACTCAACAACAAAAAACAACCTAGAGACAAAAACAGGGCAATCACATTTAACACAAAAACAATCACTCACCCATACAGCATAGCAAAACATTTAAACAAACATATCAACAAAAAGCAACAAAACAAAGTAAAAAAACAATAGTACAGTATTACATGTGTTTTCGCACCAAGGTGCTAGAGACATTGTAGAGACATGCTTGAGACACTAAGGTCATTGACTTTCACCAGATGTTATAAAGAATAGAAGATGATTTTTAAAAAAATATTTAATTTTAGATACATTATTAGAAGCTTTGGCGGATTTTGTTCACTCCCGCCTACCCGATTTTGTGCGCCCCCTTTTGCTTGCCCTGCAAAATCCAGGAGACCCAGAAACCCCTGGAAAGGAGAGCTGCAGCTCCAATAAGGTATAACACGACTGTTTATTTTGGTCAGGAAAGCTTACATGTGTATATTAATGATGTTCTCCAAAGCTCTACACCTTTTTTCCTGGTAATTTCATAAATAATAGAGGAGTTTAATGCTTTCAATTGATTGTTGTCTTATCTTTTTAGTGAATTTAAAAAAACAATGTTTAAATTTGTTTTTTGAAATAGTCAAAATCGTGTTAAACATGTGGATAAAAAGACTTACATATTTCAAGGTTATAATAGGCTTGAAATTAGTTGGGCAGGAGATTTCTAGCTTTCTCTGCTTTAGCATAATGTTCAAAAGGGTAGAAAATCACTAGTAAATGCGTGTGATTTCGTGTTGATTTATTTTCTTGAATTGTTAAAGCTTGAAGACAAAATGGCTTTTTAACAATTAGGTTAAGAAAACTAAGGGAGTTTTAATTAACCCCCTTGAATTTTGAGAAGATGGTTTGATCTTTCCTGAGGGTTAGAAAAGAAGGTTATCCTCTTAATGCCTTAAAGTTTAAATTTTTTAAAAACAATATTTAAGACCTCAAAGATTTTTTCAGCAATAAAACATTTCAAAATGGCAAAAAAAACTGCTTTCTACGAATAAATTATTATTTTTTTACCTAAATTTTTTTTTAATTGAAAAAAGATACCAGTAAAAATGCTCTAGAAAAAATATAGGGTCATAATTAATGTTTTCAAAACAGCACCTGAGCTGCGCAATTTTGTTTACGTCTATGCTAATTGCCTGGAAAATTAAAAGATAAGGTGTCATATTTAAAAAATTCTAAAGAAAAGAGTTCTCAACCATCCATATTAAATAGCCGTTATAACACATGGTAGTATCAAAAACTAGGAATCTTTCATTGCAAAAAAACACCTATTGATTTTGCAGAGGTCGATAGCAATGGGAACACCATGGTGCTCCCTGCCGGAAATGTACTGCGGCTATCATCGTGATGACGGAGGCGGGCGGCACCCCAATCCTCACTGTGCTGTCGCTGTGGCCAGAAAGGTGTGGTGGTTGAGTTTCCGCGGTTGGAAAGGGAGTGTCTGTGAAGTGTTTTGGTTATAAAAACATTAGCTAGCATAACAACATTAGCATAAAACACAGGTAGGTGGGACCACAATCCCCGCTGCGCCCTTTCTGTGGTAAGAAAAATGTAGCAGTTGAGTCTGAGTGGCCATGTTTGGACCAAAAGTGTTTGTGAAGCAAAAATTTGTAGCATAAAAACAGCAAAAAGTCATTAGCATAAAAACCATACCACAAAAACATAAGCATAAAGAGCATTAGAATTAGCACAACACATTACCATAAAACACAGGCAGGCAATGATTAATTGTCACTGTGCTGTTGCTTCAGTCAGAATGGTGGAGCAGCTGAGCCTGAATCTCCACAGCTAGACCCGGACGTGTGTGAAGTATAAAATTATTAACATAAAAACAAGAGACATTTTTATTACAAAACCATTAGCATAAAACTAGCATAAAATCATTAGCACATTATCATAAAAAAACAAGCATAAAAACTGGTTGGCGGTATTCCAATCCCCGCTGCGCCATCGCTGTGACCAGAAAAGTGATGGTTAACTGTAGGGCCCAACCAGACTGGAAATTTTCAGTCCAGTCAGAGTAAACAAAAAGTCCAGCCGGACCAGAACAGACCAGATATTGGGTTTAAAGCAATGTCATTTGTTAAACGTCCATAACCCATTTTTTGCGTGTTGTATGGATAATTATGTATATGAAAATCAAAAATATCTATAATTTCCCAGTTAAAAACCTCATTTTCAAAAAAATGTTTAAGCAACTGAAGCTCCAAAATTCACTAAATAAGATCAATCAATAGAGTTTGATAAATAGCAAGCAAAAACAAAATGTAACCAACAAAGGGATCAAAACTCCTAAAATTACAACAAATAAAAAGTCAGAATCAGAACAAACAAACAAATCAGAAATCAACCTATAATTTTATGAATCTAACCTCCCTGGAAAAATAAACCATCTATAAAACTAATTTGCATTTAATTGCTTTTCTTTTTAAACAGATTTTTTAAGACATTTTATTACACTATACCGTTTATCTTTACAAAAAATCTGCAGAACCATACACTTGACTAATTTATGTTGTTTCACCATGCCAATCAGTTTTTCAGTTAATATCAAAGTTTTTCATGAAAAATTTTAAAAGCATCAATTTGTCTATTACTTTTCAGATTTTCAAATTTTAACAAGCCAATCCCACAACAAATCCAAAAAAAAATAACTCGTATGAATAAAATTTTTAAAATAATTACAAAAAATTTAAAATATTTGTAGTAAACTTTCAGGAGGTTTTTAGCTCTGAAACAAATTAAGCATATACTTTTAAAATACTGTATCATCATCCTGATTTTATAGGCGATCTTAATTTGACTTAAAATCTCAAACACTTAAAGTGTCATAGAACACATTTTATTCAACCATTTTTTGTAAAATGCATGGAAAATAAAATTTAATGCATAGATATTATGAATATATACATTTGTAATTTATAACCCAAAAAATCTTTGTAGTACGCCTACGACATAACTAAACAGTGGATTAAAAAATACTGTTCATGCTTTTATTTGTGTTAAAAATTGATTTTTAAATTTTGTAAATTATTTAATTTAAAAAAGCAATATGTTATCAAGAAAAAAACCATTGTAAATTAAAAATAAAGAAAAAAATGTTATTGCTAGAGATCGAAAACTTGATGGGGGCGAGAGCCCTAACCACTAGGCTATAGTGCCACTGTTGCCAGTCTGACAAAAGGGGCTTATAAAGAAACTGGTTTCAGAATCTGAGACCAGTTTCAGATTCTGCATTCAGTTTCAGAAGTTTAGCAAAAAGTTAAAAGACAAAATTTTTAAGATTCTGAATCTGAATTCAGAATCTGAATAAGATTTATAATTCTAAAAAATATCGACCCCTGCCTGAAAAAATAAACCATCCCAAAAAAAAAACTGATTTGCCTTCATTTGCTTTTGTCCTTAATTAGATTTCACATACAAAATACTATTAATCTTTGATTTTATTCATATAAAATTTGCAGAACCAAATTTCCACTTGATTCATGTTGTTTTCTCTTTTAATATAAACTAGTGCAGAGTTTTTCTTAATAATTTTAAAGCGCATCAGTTTGTTTATTACTTCTGAGATTTTCCACTTTTGATAAGCCAACCGCACAACAAATAAAAAAATTAATTTTTTTTAAAATAATTGAAAAATTTTAAATTTTGCAGCAAACAAATAATAAGTTGTAGGAAACCTTTATTTCAAATTGACAAAATATTATGAAAGAAGGAAACTTAGTCTCATATTAATAATATGTTATATAAAATTTTTAAACAATAATAAACATGTCAAAAATTCCAAAATAATTGTGCAATGATATTTTTCAAAAATTAATTGCCAAAAATAATTAACAATTATCAGTTTAAAAATAAAGAATTCTTATATAAATATAAAAAAGTCTGGCCAGATATTTGAAAAGTATGGCCCAACTGGACCGGAAAATGGCTGGATATCCGGTGTGGACTGGGCCGGATATATAGTTGAGCCCTAATTGAATGTTTACAGCTGCACTGAAAGTTTGTGAAGTGTTTTGTTTATTATAAAAACAATAGCATAAAAATAAAAAAATACAAAAACACACAATATTAAATTTTCTTATGAAATGATTTATGATTAGTGTAATATAAAGATTGGTTGAGAAATGCAACTTTCAGGTTGACTAGGACTTAAACATTTTTCACAGAAACCAAACCATTATATAATACAAAACAATAACATTCATAGATAAGCACGGTCCTGGCAGCTAGAGGGGAAGGGTGGTTACCCAGGTAAATTGCATTTTAAATTCTGGGAGTGAAGTCCCAGGGGGTCCTCCCCCCGTAGAAAAAAATCTAAGGGGGATCCCCTCCCCCTCCCCCCAAAATTTTTAAATTTTGACACCCTACCCCCCTTCCCTCTGAAATTCTAAATCGGCCTCCTCCCCCCCCCCCTTCCAAGACAAATTTTGGGTATGAATTTAGGTCAAAATTTACTGTCACAAACACAGTTTTTTAGTAGAAAAAACAGCACTGTTGCAAAAACAGCAGCAGCAATAAAATTCTATATTAGTACTAATAAATAATTTAATGTGATTTTGTTTGGAAACCGGACCCCCTCTGATCCCCCTCTGGATTTCAAACTGTTCTACCTTGGGTTGCCCCCCCCCTAAAACGCTAGGGAGGTACGGACCCCCCCCTGGACCCCCTTCCTAGCTTTCAAAAGGCTATTTACCCAGGATAGCCAGCCCCCCCCCCAACTTGCCGGTCCATGCTCAGGTGGGGTCCGGTGTCTGTAGCAAAATAGTTTTAAACCATAATAACATTAATAATTGTTTTTTATAGGATAATACTACATTTTATCCAAAAAATAATAATCTGGTATAAAAAGGGTGTAAAAAATGAATTTGGGTTAAAAACTAACGTTTTTTGGAAGAAAATATAGTTTAAAAAAAGTACCTAAATTTTCTTGTAGGGGGAGTCAGATTTCAAATTCTAGAGTGTGAAATTTGGGAAATTCAGAAATTTGGGGGGTAGGGGCCCTAGATTTTCTTCTAGGAGGGGAAGGGGGAGTGCCAAAACTTCGAGGCTAGGGGGAGAGGACCCCACCCTGCTCCCCCCTTTCTCACCTATGATGACATTGGAATTTTTTTGCTTGCCACGCTTTTCTTTATCGCCCTGATGTTGGACACAGTTGACTGGGTTTGTACTGATAAAAAGTTTGCAACAATAAAAACCAGGACACTCAACCCCATATAAGACTTGTTTTGCCGTGTTCAAAACTCTACGAGACGCTTACGACCTCCCGTTTGAGCGGGAAACTTAGGTATGTGAATATCGTCGTTCATAAGACACAAAGAGTCATAATTAACGTGACTCGGAGTCGGACCATAGGTGGGGAGCCTTCCGGGTTTTTTTTGGGGGGGGTATACCCGACCCCCGAATTTTGAGGTGGTGTCCCAAAAATTTTTGGGGGTATACCTCAAATACCCCATTTTTAGCGTTTTTAGTACTGGGACCTCCCAAATTTTAGGAGGTGTCCGGGGTACCCCCAAAATTTAGGGGGATGTCGGTTCTAATTGGGGTTTTTTGGGGGGTTAACCCCCCCCCCTGCCCACCTATGGTGGGCAGCCTCCCGGATTTTGGGGGTATACCCAACCCCGAAATTTGAGGGTGGGGGTGTCCCAAAATTTGTTTTAGAGATATACCTCAAATACCCCATTTTTAGCATTTTCAGTACTGGGACCCCCAAATTTTAGGTGGGTTGTCCGGGTTACCCCCAAATTTTAGGTGGCGTGTCCGGGGTACCTCCAAATTTTAGGGGGGAAGGGGGTGTCGGCTATTATCGGGATTTTTAAGGGGATAACCCCTCCCCCAGCCCCCTTCCATGCCCACCTATGACTCCGACTAAAGCCGTTTATAATATTTGTGTTTTAAGGTCTCTACGGACAGTTTTCTTAAGTATGGGAAATCGCAATTTTTGGTATACGAGATCTCGCGAAATACTGAAATGTTTAATAAAAAAAATTAATATGGGTGTTAAAAAGGCAGAAATACTAGTGGCGTAGCCGGGGGGGGGGGCAGCCGTCCCCCCCCCAAATCCGGCGAAGCCGGATTTTTTCGTAAGGGAATTTTTGAATTTACGTTTTTTGAATTTTTGGAGAAAAATTTTTTCTTTAAATATTAATTCAAAAACATTCCTGGTGAGTTGCAAAAGCATAAAAATACCCAAAAACTGAAATTTTTCCCGCTTCGCGGTAAGTATGCATTGATCATTTATATTAGTTTTTTATTCTCAATGGATTGTACCATTCAATAAATAGTTAAAACATATGCCTTTGCCTTAGATATTAATGGCAATACTATTTATATACATGTTAAAACTCATATATTAAGAGATTAGGTTTGATAATGGCCGTTTTAAACCCCCTTACAACGGTTTTTAAACTTTTGGGGTAGTCCGCCTCTCTCCACTCCACCCCCCTCCTTCCTTGGCGAAGCGTGGCATTTTTTATAGGTTTCTTTTTTTATTTTTTGAATATTGTGTTATAAAAATTTAATATAAATCTTGGAGCATTCTAAAACCATAAATTAATCAATATAAAAATTTTTTCCGCCACGTGGGAAGGTCAAATTTCGTATCAGTAATATTTTTTGTTATTTATGACTTCAACCATACTCATGCGCAAAATTTAAAGACAATAGGCAATAGATAGTTTTGTTATAAACAATTTTATCACCAGATTAATTTTGAAGATCAGACAAAATTGCATAGAAATTAGGTAAAAAAAAAACAAAATTAAAATGTATGTTCACGCGATCACCAGGGGACGATTTTTAAGCAGTTTTTAGTACATTATTTTTAAAAATTTTCGCCTTCGGCTGGGAGGACACCCTCCAGACCCCCCCCCCAACCGACGCTTTGTGTCGGCTAACGCCGCTACGCGGCGCAGGCGGCGGCGCTTCGCGCCGCTTCTGCGGCAATTTTTCTTCCCCCCAGACCGCCTCCCCCCCCTGAAATAAAATCCTGGCTACGCTACTGAGAAATACCACGATTATAAAGTGCACATTCATTATATTATTGTTAGTAGTTGAAATAGTTGATATTAAAAATCAAATTATTTAGAAATTTTTTTAAAACCATTAAAAATATTTACTACTCTGTATTTATTAAAAAAATACTTTCTATACAGAGAAACTGTTACCTTTTTTCACGTACGTAAAAACCAATGGAAATATTTTTGTATTTATGGTTTAATATACGATTTTCCGTTTCGTGAAAAATGAGGGTTAATTTCTTTAAAATTGCGACGATTTAAAAAAAAGTGGATTTAATATAATTTGGTGAAATTTAAAGCTCCAAATAGTATGTTTTTATTGAAATATATAAGTTTAAACTGTCATAATAGCTCTGTGCTGTTAATCTGTTGTGTGTGCATATTTTAGATTTAATAATGGCCGTGGGTTTATAAACTTCTTTTAATAAATCTGAGCAGATGGACATGTGGTGCAGTCGGTAACACCTGGGACTCCAATTTTTGAGGTTGAGGGATCGATTCCCACCTTGAACATCTTTTCATTGCCACATTTTTTATTTAATATTTATATTTATTTTAAAATTATTATAATTTTTTCAATGAGTCAAAACAAAAAAAATTATTTGTAAATATTTAAACCGCATTTGTTTCCTACTTTTTGCCGTTTATTTGAATTTTCGTCGTGGGTATATTTTAAAAAATTATAATTCTCTATAATTACAATAAAATAATAAGATACATTTTTGTAAGCAAAAAAATAATTTTTGTTCTGTATTTCTACTGGTTTTTAATTGAACGATGTGAATTGAAAACTGTCCGGAGGGACCTTAAAAGATAAAAATATCACAATTAATGACATTTTTTTGACAATTGTGACTCATTTTGTCATGGTAACGACGTTATATTATAATTATTATAATATCGATTTTGTTTTAACCAACGTAGTAAACTCATCAATATGAAATTTTGCCAGATCCAAGGCGACCCAAATACGTTCGTTTTTAACAAATTTTGTTTATGATCAGGTCTACAAAAAATTTACATTAATATAGGTTTTGTATAAATAAAACTGATTGACCAGATAAGCTTGGAATATGAATCTTTACAGTCCCTATCATTCTTTTGCAGACGATAAGTAGCAAAAAAGTGGATTATGAATGACGACCGGGTGAGTTTTTCCGCTCTAGCTAAAAAACGCAGCATGTTCTCATACAATAAAGCAAGGAAATGTCAGCAATTAGGGAATTTTTTGGAAGTTATAAGTATATAACCAACAACCGTTCCCCTCCATAGGTGAGCAGGGAGGGGGTTGGAGGAGGTGGTTATACCCCCCCCCCCCCCGAAAATATCCCAATTATAGCCGACACCCCCCCTTAAAATTTTGGGGGTCCCTGTACTAAAAACGCTAAAAATGGATTTGAAGTATACCCCAAAAAAAAAATTTTGGAACACCATCCTCGAATTTTGGGGGTCTGATATACCCCCTCCCAAAAAAAAATTCTGGAGGCTGCCCACCTATGGCCCCCTCCCACCCATAGGTGAGCACGGTCGGGGAAGCTAGGGGGGTGGTTACCCGGGGTAATTTTGAATTCTAGGAGGGGGGTCCGGACCCCCCTAGCTTTTTAGGAGGGGGTCGACCCTGGGTGCGAAATTTTGAAATCTAGAGGGGGGTCAGGTGGGGTCCGGTGTCCAAAGCAAAACAGTTTTAAACCATAATAACTTTAATAATTGTTCTTTTTATAGGATAATACTACATTTTATTGAATAAAAAGCCATATTCATGTATAAAAAGGGTGTAAAAGCATGAATATGTGATGAAAATTCACGTTTTTGGAAGAAAATTTAGTATAAAAAAGGTACCTAAAATTTTCCCGAAGGGGGAAGGGGGGGGGTCAGATTTTAAAATCTAGAGGGGTGTCAGGGGTAAAAAATTCGGAAATTTGGGGGGAGGGGGCCCCCTAGATTTTCGTCTAGGGGGGGCCCCAAAATTTCGAGGCTAGGGGGGGTGGACCTCACCCTGCCCCCCCCCCCCTTTCTCACCTATGCTCCCACCTCCACCCACTTCTCTTGCTCACCTTAAGACGGAAAGCTTGGAGAATTTTATTGTTGTTCCACTGATATTGACTTAAAATAAGTAAAAGTAAAATGTCCTGTGTTTATTTTAAAAATCATAAAATTAATAAATTCAAACTTCTAATTTTAGAGATTCATTGCTAATGTGAAGTGCCTTTTTACAGTTTGCTTTAAGAAACAGGACTTATTCTATTGATTTTAAAGAAATGAAAAACAAAAGTTTAAGTGAATAATCAATGATTCGGTTATTTATTGAAATTTTATTGCAGTTTAATAACTTATTATAATATTGTTCTTAACTTCTTCGAATATTTCGTTGTGTTTTAAAATTTGCTAACAAGAATAAACATGTCTTAGTCTTGCGGTATGCGTTGTAAAAAGTGACCAGGAAGATTTTTTAGGTTTTTCGTATATATACCGTTTCAGGTTTCAATGATATTAAGTGATTTCCTTATTCTAGTCAGGCACAAAAAATTGGCTGTAATGTTTCTTAGTTAAAGTGCTTGTGTATTGGTTTTTTAGTTTTAGTAGGGTTTAAAATAAATAAAAACCAGGTAAAATTGTGTTTTTCCTTAATGGGGTCTAACTTTTATAAAAGTTTAATGTAAAATTGCATTTATTGCGAAATTTTTGGTGTAGTTAGTATCTCATCAAAAGACCTGTGCACGGTGTGAAAATGCCCCTCCACTTTATTGTAGGATTTGCCCCCCGCCCAAGGGCGTAGCCAGGGGGGGGGTTGTAGGGGTGGCAACCCCCCCCCCTTTTGGGTTGGCGGAGGTAAAAATTTGGGGGTCCAAAGAGAAAAATTTTAAAAAAATTTGCCTTCGCTCCACTCAGCGCTCGACATTTATATACCTTTTTACAACATTTAAGTGATGTTTTTATTGAATTTCAAAGACAATTTTAGAAAATTTTTTCGTGCTATCGCACGATTTTTAATGTTATACCTTTTTAAACCGGAAATTTTTCAAGTTTAACTTAAAAAAACAATGCAAATAACAACAAAAAGAATCACCTAGCGCGAAGCGCAAAAATTTTTACCTTTTTTTTAATTGTGTTTTTTACGGTATTTTGAAAATTTGGAGTACAACCCCCTACAACCCTCCTCCCTCTTTCGAAAAATTTGTATGGAGTACAACCCCCCTTTCCAAAATCCTGGCTACGCCCCTGCCCCCGCCCAAAAATTATGACGTCATTTTTGACCTATAATGACGCCAGCATCGCAAATTTTGCAGTTTTTTGCCTTTTTCAATGCATTTTAGGTCATTTTAGACCTATTTTTACCTAAAATTTTCCGGGTCCCAGTAATGATCATTTTTTTATTGATTTTGTATTATGGAACGAAATAGTAATTATTTTCGTTGCAAGAATTCACCAGGATGAACTGTTGACCAAAATGCCGAGAAACCAGACGGTCAAAGGCATAAGTGGGCAGCCTACCGGATTTTTAGGGGTATACGTGACCCCCAAAATTTGGAAGGGGTTGTCTAAAAAATTTTTTAGAGTATACTCCAAATACCTTATTTTTAGTGCTAAGACCCTGCAAATTTTAAGGGGGCGGTGTTGGGGCTACCCTCAAATTTTAAAGTTCGGCAGTTTCGAAGTTTTTAGGGTGGTATAACCAAAAATATATAATATACCGAAAAATGTGCAACTTCTATATAAAAAAGTACAGAAAAGGTGGCCTTTATAATGAGCCTCTCCATTTAAATGACCACTATAATGGCCATAATAGCCATTTTTTTTCGGGGGGTTAAAAGAGAGGTCCATTATACCCATAGCCATTTATTGACTTAATTTCACTTCATATATGCTAAAAAGGCTAATACTGTACGGTCAAGAAGCACGTTTTGTGCGTGTTTGACAGTTTTAAACCAACACGGGGAAACTCGTGCGGCCCGCACAGTAATTAAGTTTTGAGTATATATGAATTGAAATGTAAGTTAATAAATGGCTATTATAATATTCCTCTACATTTTCAAACTCGGCGGAATAAAATGGCTACTATGCCCATTATAGTGGGGGGGGGGGGTGGAGAGGCTCATTATAAAGGCCATCTTTTCTGTACTTTTTTTATATAGGAGTTGCACATTTTTTGGTATATTATATATTTTTGGTATAACCACATGAACTCCCTCTCTGCCACCTATAATCCAAGGCCCGGCCGTTCTCCTAGGAGGTGATTTATAACTTGGGGGTGGTTACTTACTCGTCGATCTGTGATTTGTTAATAAACTCCAGTCCAGCATAGTTCTTTTTGATTATGTTATTTTTATGTGATAATTTTAAATAAGCCTGTCAAGTTTTGATACCCGCTTTACGTAAAGTGATAAGTCTGTAGTAAAAGGATATTATTAATAAAAAGTTTTTGATTTAGCTCCTGTTACCGGCAACTAAAAGGGCAAAATATGAAATTTTACTTGACTCCTACTGTTAAAATCTACTGAGTATATGAAACTGAACTGAAAAAATAA